>RJWJ010000366.1:175655-259845 GCA_004363605.1 Indri indri | reverse complement strand
ACTACAGGCATGCACCACTATGCCCGGCTAATTTTTTCTATATATTTTTTAGTTGTCTGATTAATTTCTTTCTATTTTTAGTAGAGACGGGGTCTCGCTCTTGCTCAGGCTGGTCTCGAACTCCCGAGCTCAAACAATCCGCCCGCCTCGGCCTCCCAGAGTGCTAGGATTACAGGCGTGAGCCACCGCGCCCGGCCCCTGTTTGTTTGTTTTTAAAGTGAAAGCGAGATTTATTCAGAAACTATAGAAAGTTAGAAAGTCTACTCCACAGATAGAGCAGAGACAAGTTCTCCCTGCAGAAAAGAACCAGCCTCCTCCAGAAACTCTAGAAAGTCTACTCCACAGGCAGAATAGAGGCTGGTGGTCCCTGCAGAAAAGAACTGGCCCCTTGCAGATGAGGACCAGCCCCGTGCAGAGGAGAACCAGCTGGAATATCCAGTTTTTAAAAGGAAAACATTTTAATAATTTCAGAGTCACCGCAAACCAAACACATATATTCTAATTGTCCACATGTGCAGTTTGCTGGGGGGAAAATTACATGCATAATGAGGAAGAGAGGAGATCTTTGCCAAGAATTTCAATTAAAGTTATTGCTCATGTTTTACTCATAGTGTTATAAAAGTAAGACAATGGGAATTGTTTTCTGACTTTTCTGTCTTAAAATAAATATTATGCAAAAGTAAATTCATTATTTTTGTATTTGGTGCTATTGATTTTATTTTGTCAGTGTTGGGTAAGTTACAGATTTATTGTAATGCCATTCAAGGTTTTCACATAAGATAAGGCATGCCAAAGCCCAGCTGTAAGCACCGTGGTGATTCTAAGATGCTATACAGGTTAGATGGCATTTACCATTAGAAACTGTCAGCCTTAATTTGTGGCCTAAACAATTGGCCTGAAGTGTTAAGTATTAAAAGCAAAGAAAAACCTACTTTCTGTTTTCTGACCGATCACTGTTACTGAATTACGCCACTTAATGCAGGGCAGATCGGACTAAAGACTTAACACTTATGCTGGGCGCCGTGGCTCACGCCTGTAATCCTGGCACTCTGGGAGGCCGAGGCGGGTGGATCGTTTGAGCTCAGGAGTTCGAGACCAGCCTGAGCAAGAGCGAGACCCCGGCTCTACTAAAAATAGAAAGAAATTGGCTAGACAACTAAAAATATATATATAAAAAATTAGCTGGGCATGGTGGCACATGCCTGTAGTCCCAGCTACTCAGGAGGCTGAGGCAGAAGAGGATCGCTCGAGCCCAGGAGTTTGCGGTTGCCGTGAGCTGGGCTGACTCCACAGCACTCTAGCCCAGGCAACAGAGCAAGACTCGGTCTCAAA
This sequence comes from Indri indri, assembly GCA_004363605.1. Classification (NCBI taxonomy): domain Eukaryota; kingdom Metazoa; phylum Chordata; class Mammalia; order Primates; family Indriidae; genus Indri; species Indri indri. The sequence continues at coordinate 258,513 of RJWJ010000366.1, read as the reverse complement.
AAAAAAACAAAGACACTTATATAACGTTTGGATAATATTTGTTTTGTGTGTTAGAATGTCTTTCCAATAAGAAAAGCAAAACAATTTGATTTTAGAAACCCAAACTTTATTTACTTTTGTTCTAGTTCTATTTAGATTAAGGAAGCACTTAAAGAATCCAAACTTTAAAATAGAATTTAGTTGGGGACTATATAATGGAGAATAGTTTTCAAAGAGTTTGTTTAGATAGCTAACTTCCCTTTTGCAATTACAATTTTTACTTATAAAAAAGTAATTTACCCACAACTTTTGGGAATATACTTATGTATACCAAGTTGCATTTTATGTTGTCAGTCTTGTGACTAGTTTGAAAAGGCAGTTGGCTGCCTGTATTGGGACAATCCAATGCTTGGATTGTAGTTTAATTTTTGCCTGAATTTTTACGTAGCTATCGTTAAATTTAAAATTTTTTTTTCCTGAATCAGTTGGCATATTTGCTTAAAATATTTATGATTGTTCTGAAAATACTGAGCTTTTCAATTATCATTTAGCTTTTTGTTAAGCGATGGTGTTTACAGAGGAATTATATGACCCTTGTTCAGATAATAAACCTCGTTATGAATTATTTATTGGTCAGGTGGCTGTTCTTGAATCTCCCCAGCAAGGGTGGGTATAGTGGTGGTGAAAGCTGTGTGTTTGAGTTTTTTTTCTTAGTATTCTCTCTCTTCTGAATTTGAACGTTTGAAGGAATTAAATCAAAAGTGGATGAGCTAAAAGCAGCCTATGACCGAGAGGAGTCTACAAACTTGGAAGAATATGAGCCTAACACGGTAGCCAGTTTGCTGAAGCAGTATTTGCGAGACCTTCCAGAGAATCTGCTTACCAAAGAGCTTATGCCCCGATTCGAAGAGGCTTGTGGGAGGACCTCAGAGAGCGAGAAAGTGCAGGAGTTCCAGCGCTTACTCAAAGAACTGCCGGAATGTAACTACCTTCTGATCTCCTGGCTCATTGTGCACATGGACCATGTCATCGCCAAGGAACTGGAAACAAAAATGAACATACAGAACATTTCTATAGTGCTCAGTCCAACCGTCCAGGTACGTGGTCTTCCCTACACGGTCCCCTCTGTTCCGACACTGAGAGGTGGAGGACACTTTCTGTCAGTCGCATGTGAAGCAATTGACTGGAGAAGGTAGATAATGGATTAGTCTGAATATAGGCGTCTTTCTTTTACAATGTGGACAGTGTTGACGTGTCAAATAACAGAGCAGAGTTGTCCTTTCGCCTGTGGCTGTGTGATTTGAATATCGTGCAGTCTTTGCTGTGGGTTTGTAAACAAGTTGCTGATGATGACAGTGATCTCTCACTAGCAGAGGAGAAGCAATTACACAGTTCATCTGTAGGATTTTGAAGACGATAGTTGTTTCATCAGATAGCATTATTGCTTAATCACACACACACACACACACACACACACACACACACACACACACACATCAAACTCACACAAAGGGGCCTAACGTCTGTTTTGTCAGGGGTTTACCCTGAGAGTTTCATTCGGATCCGGGAGAGGCTGTTGTAGGCTCTCAGCCTGCGAATGTGCTCCAGGGAATTATAGTGTGTTAATTGGTGTCTTTTCACAACATAAATACTTGGTTTTTCTTGATTGCTGCTCAGTTGGTGCTGTCATAGAGCGTATATTTTTCTTTAATTAGAGGTATTGATGATTTAGTCGGGTCCCCCCCAAAAAGATGATTTTTTAAAAAATTTTAAGCCCTCTTTTTGGCCAATATTATAGGCCACCATAAATCACTATCGCTGTTACTAGAGTGTTTCGTTTACCAAAGATTCTTTTATTGCTCATTGACTATATTTTGGAAGCAAAATGTTTCTCAGACTTCAGTTTGATCATTTATATTAGCTGGGATTTCTGAATCTGGTAAATATTAATTACATTGACACTTAATATTATTATAATAGGGATGATAGTATCACAGAAGATTCAAGTGTGTTGTAAGAGTAAGTTTTAGGTAGGAAATAACTTGTTTATTTCAGCCAACCTCATGTCGGGGTCTTCTAGCGCCTGAGCACCTTTAACCGCTGGCTGCCCGAGTGTGCCCAGGGGGCGCGCATTTCTGCAGCGAGGGCCTCTGCCTCAGCCCAGCTTTGCAATTGCACGTGCTCTGGTTTCCCTCACTGTCCTGTTAAAAGGTCTCAAAATAAGTTGGAAATAAAGAACATAAGATGTTTTAATCAGTTAATATTGTAGTGATAGAAAAGAACAAATTGATGGTCATCAGCATCTGCATCCTTTTCTTGACTTTTTTCCCTTTTAATTCCTTATGGTGCTTGAGCACATGATTTAACTCACATTCTACCATATTCTTAAATTAGCCATTAATTAGCAAAGTCTATGTTGTCACTACTGGGTAGAATTTTCATTCATGTGTCCAGGATTAAAGGATGCACTATGTGATAGACACAAATAAATGAAATAAAATGATAATTTAAATAGTTTTCTTATAAATCTTTTAATTTTTTTCTTAGATCAGCAATCGAGTCCTGTATGTGTTTTTCACACATGTGCAAGAACTCTTTGGAAATGTGGTTCTAAAGCAAGTGACAAAACCTCTGCGATGGTCCAACATGGCCACGATGCCCACGCTGCCCGAGACCCAGGCTGGCATCAAGGAGGAGATCCGGAGACAGGTGTGTGCCCTCAGCCCCACACCCGAGCCTACTGCCGCCCCTGCGTGGCCATCCTGGAGACAGACAATGGTCAGTCTTGCTTACTGAGACTCCCTGCGTGGCTGCAGCTGCTTTAGGCACGTTCCTCATGGCACACTGAAGTTGGAAATTGGTGCTATTTCATGCCAAAGAAGACACAATATCATGGTAGAAAGAACATAGTTTTTAAATCAAAAGACCTGGCTTTAAATTCTTGCTTTCCTCCTAATTAATAACTAGTTTTAGGCAAGTTGCTTAATCTCCTTTAAGCCTTGGTGTTCTCATTTTAAAATGGACCCTCCCATAGGGTTGATGTGACGACTACCACAAATGGGATAAGGCATAAAGCGTGCCCAGGCACAGTGTAGACAGTCCAAAACTGTTTGAGTATCTGGACAAGGTCGCTGTCATCGGCCATAGTTTACAGATAGGAATATTGAAGTCTAGGGAAGTTAAATAATTTACTTTGTGTCACATGATTACTAAGCTACAGAACCAAGTTTTGACCCCAAATCCTGGGCTTTTTCACCATGCTGCTTTGATGTAAGAAACAATGCCATGTGCTGGGGGAAGGGTCAAACTGAATAAAAAAATTCAAGACTAAATAAGAAGTTTAATTATGTTAGATTATTTATTTGCAGGCACATTATCAAATCCGTGCTTGCTTTCCTTCCCTTTCATCTGCTCTGAGCTCCCGTTTCTTCTTAGTTGATGATGGGGGGGATTGAATTAACTACCAATGAACTAATATAAATTAGTGAATGGGCACCTAATTCCCAGATGGAACAAATAATAAGGGTGCTTTTTCAGTCATATCCTTGAAAAAATAATCAGTGTCATTATTTCACTCCTTTAATGAAATGATAGTTGAAAAGTAGTTGATTATACATCTTTAGAAATTGCACATGTTGTTAGTTTAAGATAGGAAGACATAGAATGCTACTTAGTACTGGCATTGCTTTCTAGGAGTTTCTTTTGAATTGTTTACATCGAGATCTGCAGGGTGGGATAAAGGATTTATCTAAAGAAGAAAGACTATGGGAAGTACAAAGAATTTTGACAGCCCTCAAAAGAAAACTAAGAGAAGCAAAAAGACAGGTGAGTTAAATTTGTTATTTTGGTACATTATGTTTATAATAAAATACAAAAGAATGTGCTAGAGTCTTTCATATACTATTTTAAGTTACTACTTTTTCAAAATATCATGTATACTTGTGACTTGAAGTGAAGTTCCCTTATGGGAAATTTATTCACTCAGATGTTTCTAGTTCTGGATTATTGATACTTCAAATGTTTCATTTAATTTAGAAACTTTTTTTTTTAATTTAAAAATGATTTTACTGAAAGATGTTTTGTCATTTCTGCTTGATTATGCCTGTAAACAGATTTCTGAGGATGACAATCAGGCTGGATGGGGAGATATCTTCGGAGACTGCTGGGGAGGTTGAGGCGTTTAGAGTTAGTCAGCTCTTTGGCAGAGTAGTGATGAAGGTGGCCTGCAAGGCCCTGGAGATTGGGCGAGACTCTGTTTACTTAATAAGAAGAAGAGTGGTATGCGACACCTGATGAGTTTGGGGCCCACAAGTCAGACTTTTGATTTCCCTCTAGTTTACTGTGTGTTGCTTTGTTCTGGGACTTAGTTTGCCAGCCACACCAAGGCCAAATCTCTGGACCAATCCATGTGCATCTCCAGCTGCAGGATCCAAACAGCACATGCAGGTAACATTAGTTAGCACTCACCATAATTGCAGAGGATGAGAGTGGGTTGCTGTTGTGGTTGTGTTGAAAGACAACGTGAGTACTTCTGTTTCTTTGAGGTTAGAGATCTGTGTCTGTGGAGGGCAGCTTTGTCAGAAGGGGCACACACGGGGGATTTACGCACATGCACTCCAGGATAAGCACTCTAGCAGAAGCTCTCTGTCGATTTTTCTTCCTTCTTTTCTTCTGCCTGCTAGATTATCTCTTGCTCCTGTGCCTGTTTTGTTGTTGTTTTTAAATTTTTCCCTCATGTATCAGCCTGGCAGTCAGGCTTTAGTGACTGACCACCCAGGCCCCCGGGTGGACTGTAATTGCTGATCATATGGCATTGCCAGTCAGCCTTTAGATGAAGAGTCCCTGACCTGGGACTGGGCTGGGGGAGGTTTGGCTTTCATTTCTCTTGCTTCTACATCTTCCTTGGATAAAGGAATCATGATACAGCAACCAGAGCCAATATCAGAAGGGATGGGTTTTACCTTCACTTGAATAATTTCTTGATGCTATGTTTTCATGCCTGCTTAGTAAGTCACGAAATGCTCAAAAGATTCTACCAAGTTGATTTCAACTTTGAGGAATAAATGACTTTTAAAGACAGAAGTATTAAAATTTATCATATTAACAGACTAAAAATAAGAGAAACCACATTATATCAGTAGATGCAGAAAAAGCATTTGGCAGAATTTAATACTTATTCATGATAAAAAAAAAAAAAACCTCTCAGCGAACAACTTTTTCAGCCTGATAAAGGGCATATACAAAAAATCTTCAATTAGCATCATATTTTATGGTGAAAGACTGAATGCTTTGCCCTAAGATTGGTGTATAAGGCAAGGATTTCTGCTGGTACCACTGTCTTCGGCATTGTACTGGAGGTGCTAGCCAGTGCATTAAAGCAAGAAAAAAAGGCATAAAAATTGGAGACAAATAAGTGTTTATTCTTGGATCACATGATCATCTACATATAAAACCCTAAGGAATCTACAAAAAAAGAACTAATCAGTGAGTTTAGCAAGGTTGTAGGATACAAGATCAGATACACAAAAGTCTATTGTGTTTCTGTATGTCAGCAATTGCTAGTATATATAGAAATACAATAGACTAAAAAAGAGACCTAGATAAATGGAGAGATACGTCATGCATGTGGAGCAGAAGACTCAGTATTAAGTAAGATGTTAGATTTTCCAAAATCTGTAGACCCAGTCAAAATCCAAACAGGTGATTTTTTTTTAATTAATAAGCTCTTCTAAAATTGATGTGGAAATACAAATGACCTAGAACAGCCTAAACAATTTTGAAAAAGAACATAGTTGGAGGACTCATACTCTTTGATTCTGAGACTTATAAAAGCTATAGTAAACAAGACAGTGGGTATTAGAGAAGGATAGACAGATAGAATAGAAAGTTCAGAATAGACCTATGCATATATAGGTAATTGGTTTTCAACAAAGATGCTGGGATGACTCAAAGGGGGAAGGGATATTCTTTTCAACAAATAGTGCGGGACAATTGCATGTCTACGTGCAAAAAAAAAAAAAAAAAGAACTGTGATTCTTTCCATATAACATATACAAAAATTAACTTGAATCATAACCTGAAAAAGCTTCCAGAAAAAAACACAGGAGAATCTCTTATTGATTTTGGCTTAGGCAGTGATTTCCTAAATAGGATATAAAATGTACAAACGATAAAAGAAAAATTTGATAAATTAAATTTCATCAAAATTTTAAAACATGGTCTTCAAAAGACATTGTTAAGGAAATAAATGTTCTAGCCAGAAGCTGTGAAAAAATATTTGCAAAAACGATGTGTCTATTTAAGGACTTAAAGTTGAATATTTATAAAACTCTTACAACTTAGTAAGAAAACAATTCAGTTTTTAAAAGGCAACAATTTGGGCACGCACTTTACAGTAATGATAGAAGCACATGCTCAACATTACAAAGTCATTAAGGAAATGCAAATTAAAAGCATAATGAGTAACTCTCCATACCAACTGGAATGGCTAAAATTGAAAATACCAAGTGTAGATAACAATATGGAGTTACCAGAGCTCTGACATTGCTCTCGGTAATGCTAAATGGTGCCAGCCATTTTGGAAACCAGTTTGACAATTTCTCATAAAGTTAAACATATGGTTACTTACCATATGACCTAGCTCTCCGACTCCTAGGAATTTATCTAAGAGAAGAAAGCACATACCCTCATAGAGCATGTGCAGAATGTTTGTAACAGCTCTAGTTGTGACAGCTAAAAACTAGAAAGAACCCGAGTGTTCATCAGCTGGTGAATGGATGAACACATTGGGCACATCTGTACGATGACATATTACTCAGCAGCTGCTAATGCACACAGCCAAATAGATGAATCTTAAAAGCATTGTGCTAAGCGAAAGAAGCCAGTAATCAGACTGCTTAAGATTGACTCAATTTATATGAAACTCAAGAAAAGGAAAAACTGCAGTGATGGGAAGCAGGTCAGTGGCTGTTAGAAGCCAGCAAAGGGTGGCGAAACCCAGGGGCTTTTGTGTGGGGATGGAAATGTTCCCTAGCATGATGGTGGTGGTGGTTACTTGACTGTGTACATGCGTCAAAACTAAATTGTGTGCTTAAAATTGACACCCCTGAACCCCCCCCCCCAAAAAGTATCACAGGAGGTAATTTCTGTGAAAGGGTTCCAAAAATGGTGAGCACATTACCAGAATTGAACAGTTTCCACAGTGCAGTTACAGACTAAGATCCCATGTTATGTTCCAAGCCCGGTTACCAGATGCCCATCCACTGAGATGGTTCATCTGACTGTTACTGTTATTTTTCCAATTCCAGAAAATGAGAAGGAAACTTCTAGATTGGTCATGGTGTCAATTTGTTGAATATATGTTACATATAGACTGACTAGTTTTTTTCTTTTGTCTTACTTGACAGGAGTGTGAAACCAAGTTTGCACAAGAGATAGCCAGTCTTTCAAAAGAGGATGTTTCCAAAGAAGAAATGAATGAAAATGAAGAAGTTATAAATATTCTCCTTGCCCAGGTGAGCTAAAACTCTTTTTTCTGTTTTGTAAGACTCTTAATGGTCATTTAAAAATTATAATTTGAGCAGCTCAACTACCGAAGTGTGAATCTTTTAACCAAAATTGTAAAATGGGTCCACGTACTGTGGCTCACACCTGTAATCCCAGCACTTCGGGAGGCTGAGGCAGGAGGATCACTTTAGCCTGGGAGTTCGAGGTTACAGTGAGCTATGATCCCAGCACTGCACTCCAGCCTGGGCAACAGACTTGTCTCTTAAGAAAAAATTGTGAAATGATTCAGAGAGACTGTGCTTGTTATTTTTGGCTCTACCTTTATGTTGTTGTGTTTGCTAAAATGTTTGGCTATAGAGGAAGAAACTCCCTTCTACTGAGTAATTACTGCATACTGGGTGTTGTTCTAGGAGCTTTACTCAATCTTGTGTAGTCCACACACAGGTCTTGTCCCTAATTTAAAGATTAACGGTATTTGTTCCATATTAATGAGATCAGACTTTAATGAATATTTTAAAACCTGTTGTTCTTGACATTGCAAAGTCTGGGATCCTTGAAATCTAATGATACAGATTTTAACTGGTAGTTGTTGCTAGTAATACCTTTTAGGTATTTTGATTTTATTCTTTGCAGGCAAATTATCTTATTAATACTTCATTGTTCCTTGAATTACCTCCCAAGTGTAGAGCCGAAGATGAACTCACCTTTCTTTTTGAATTTCTGAAGTCAACGTCACTCTGTTCTGGAACTTCCCAGAGTTTAACCAGAAAGGAATGAAGTTCTAGGCTCTGACAATATCATATCTAGACTTCCATAAACTCATGTGTGTGGTTTACCTAAAACCCTACATATTTCAGTCCTTTTCTGTCACTACTGAAAAAATGCATTATTTTGTCTAGCGGGGACAGAACTGTTTTGCCCTGAGGAGAGAATGAAGGCCCAGGTTGTGTGTTTATTTCAGAGTTGAAGAATGCTGGTATTTCTTGGAATGTTAGCTTTAATAGGTACGTGGAAATAAAGGAAAAAACATCTGTGTTCAAAAACATTTGGGAAATACTGTATATTGTGTTCTAAGAGAGGTTCTTAGTGCTTCTTGGCACCATGAGTAGTTTGTTTTGGAACGTGACCGTGGCATCTTTTGAGTTTAACCATAAGTACTTGTCCTCTCAGAACCTAGTCATTTGGAAAGAGACGCCTGCATCTGGCTCCCCATGTGCATAACCACGTTTCTCTTACGCCCCAAGTCCACCTGTGTTGGTTCTTTTCTGTAGGTGGGAGGGGTTCTCTAGATCTTGGGCAGATAGGGATTTTTGCCATTCTTTACGTAAGACGGGCGACCTAATCAGTTTTAGAAAAGGCTGTTCTGTTCGGGCAGAATACTTGCTGTAAATTTAAACATGATCTCTGGGGACCTGGGCTGGGAGCACGGTGGCTCGTGGTGAGGAAAGATAGTCTCTGTGGTGCCTTCTCTCACGCTTATCTGCCTTGAAGGTGACGCTGACACAGCCACACGTCTTCTGGTTGTGGCACTGGCGAAGGCCACCGTGGCCCTAAGTGCACTCAGTTTCCTGAGAGACGGACAGACTGGGAGGCTAAAGCAGATTTCCCTGGGCCCTGGCTGCCCCTGTGCCTGCAGGCGCCCGGGGCCTTTGCAGGGGACGTGGGGCTCCTGCCAGCGCTCTGTCGTTGAGAAAAACCTAGTCATTCCTTCAGAGTAACTTTGTTCGCCTCCTTTCAGAGAAGCCTTTTCTTGACCCTAAGGAAGCAGGACGCTTTCTGGTCGCGCAGTAGGTGACTCGCGCTCGGCACCGTGCCGGGTGAAAGAATCCAGGGCGGCACGAGACTCCGGGAAGGTGACGTTGCCTAGAGGACAGCTCTCAGAGGTGCTCACCAGTGGTCGTTGTTTCAGGAGAATGAGATCCTGACCGAGCAGGAGGAGCTGCTGGCCATGGAGCAGTTTCTGCGCCGGCAGATCGCCTCGGAAAAAGAAGAGATCGAGCGCCTCAGAGCTGAGATCGCTGAAATCCAGAGGTAAAGGCAGGCCGGGGTTTCGAAGTTTCAGAGAATGTTTGTTTAGCTGTACACACGACGGTTTAGCTCTTAGACTTTCCCGTGCCGTAATCGGGCACCTGGAATCACTCACCCTCACGTGTCCCATTGCGGCCCGTGAACGCGCGCCCTCTCCCGCCCGCAGCCGCCAGCAGCACGGCCGCAGCGAGACGGAGGAGTACTCCTCCGAGAGCGAGAGCGAGAGCGAGGACGAGGAGGAGCTGCAGATCATTCTGGAAGATCTACAGAGACAGAATGAGGAGCTGGAAGTGAGTTTTGAGGGGAAATGGCCACGAAGCATACCAACTTCTAGGAAGGTGTAGAGACCCCAGTTCCCCTAAGAATCGCCCTCCCTTTCCTTGGTTACCAGCCGGGAGGCTGAGCGAGGGGCTTGGGGAAGCGTCGCACCCAGAGTGTCGGGCCCCAGCTGGGTCGTGGCTTTTGTGCCTTTAGTGACCGCACCGACCTTTCTCTTCCTGGCGTAGCAGCCGCGAACGGTCTGGTCTCTGTTCCCGGAGAGGGTGGACAGACAGAGCCGCTAGCGGAGGGAGCAGAGTGTCCTGAGCGCCGTGCGGGCAAAGTGGGCCCAGGCGTCTCCCGCCCGCGGCCGCGAAGCCCTGGGCGAGTGGGAGGCGGCGCGAGGACTCGGGGGCTGCGCAGGGAGGGGCAGCAGGTCGGAAGGGCTGGGTCGGAGTTCTCCTCGCCCCCAGTCAGACGTCGCCTCCACGTGGAAAGGGATCTGAGAACAGAGCTGGCTCTGCGTCCCTCTTCCGCTGCATTCAGGGGCCGGGGCGAGCCTGAGCTGCGCCCCGCATAGAAAACCACAGTTCTGCGCAAAACCGCCGCCCACCGAAGTCCTCTCTGCAGGGCCCGTGGGCGCCCCAGCAGGAAAGGTCGAGACGCTCTCGCTGCGGGAACGTGCTGTGGGGAGAAGAGAATTGGTGGTATCTTTCGTTTGCGTAGGTAGCGCATTTCAGATTTAAAGTAGTGTCATTCACAAAAGACAAAGGATATTCACTTTCGAGACAAATCTAGGTTTTTATCCTATCGCTAACTCCCCCCTGTAATTGCCACTAAAATTACTTTTATTTTTCTCCTTGTTTAAGGGAGAAGCCAGTATAAAATTTTGAGTTAAGTGTATTTTAAACACTAGAATACTTAATTATTAAACTAACTGCTTTCTCTCGGTACGTCGATGTTTTCCACGTTTGCTCTTCGGCGCTGGGAGGGTAGTTTACATTCCGCCCACCTCGAGCAAGGCGTCCACGCGCTCACTTGCACTCACGTCCGCGTCTGTCTCCTGCAGGGCGCCCTTGCTAACCGTTCTCTGCTCCTTCCGCCCTCGTTCTTAAGTGGTAACTGCCCTTTCTGTCGTTCCTCAAGATAAAGAACAATGACTTGAACCAAGCGATTCACGAGGAGCGCGAGGCCATCATCGAGCTGCGCGTGCAGCTCCGCCTGCTCCAGGTGCAGCGGGCCAAGGCCGAGCAGCCGGCGCCAGAGGACAAGGAGCCGGAGCGGCGCGGCGGCGCGGCCCCGCTGCCCAGGGATGGCGCCCTCGAGGCCAAAGCAGCTAAAGAGCAGCCGCCAAAGGCAGGCAAGGAGCAAGCGAAGCCGTCGCCAAGCAAGGACAGGAAGGAGACGCCCATCTGAGCCGCCTGGCGTGGTCACCGTGGAATCCTCTAGACTTAGAGGGACCTGTGCATCTTACTGTAACCCGAGAGCCGAGGGCGCGGCTCTCCTGCTGTACATTCTGTAAAGACGTCTTTTCTTCCCAGAGACCCTTCCTCTCCCGCATCTGACCCCTCCGTCAGGCTCAGGTCCCACGGGAGGTCGAAGCAGAGGGCGCGCTGCGGGCTGGTAGGGGGCAGATGAGTTTTCCAGATAGTGTCAGCTTATTCGAAGATTAATTTTCTTTGTTAAGTAACTGTTTTAACCCTTGAGTGGCTTCTTTTTAAACCAAAAATCGTCTTTCTTTGCTTTTTTAATCACAGCAGAATCAGGATCTCTTTCTCATTCAAGGGGGAACCCAGCCAGGTCAGTGCTGCGCCTGCCTGTGGCCGCCCGTGTCCTGCCCCCAGGACCTCTGCGGACCTGTCACTCTTGCTTGTGCCTTTCACACCTCTTCGGTGCAGATTACACAACGGGGGAGCTGCCTCATGTTTCCTGACTGGCCAGAACGGCTCCTACTGGGGTTCCCGTTAACCCACCCACACCTCTCTTTTGACAGTTCCAAACCACAGTCCCTGAGCCCGAGTCACCAGGACGGCCTTGTTTGGTCACAGACAGAGGCTGCCTGTGGGGCCCACCCACCTGCCCCAGGCGGTGCAGGCCCCGCTCCTGCCGGCGACTCACTGCCGTGGCCAGCAGAGGCTTCTCCCTGGTCGGGCGGGGAGGTGGCCGCCCCAATCTGGTGCATCCCCCACACACAGGGTGTGTCCCAACCAGACATCTGTCACACGACTGACCTTCCATTAGAGACAGAATGACTCCGGTTGCTTGCTTGGGCTAGAATGTACACGTCTCCTTGCCTGAATAAGCCATATGTATGCTTTTAAACGAAAGTTCGAAATTGCCCATGTCGTCTCAGTGAACCTACTGGTGGACTCCCTCCTGACAAGACTGAGCAATAGAAACAGATTCCTTTAATGACAGCTGCGACTCACCGCCCGCTCCCCTGCTTCTAGTCCATAGATCAGGGGGTGCTTGGAGGCCTGGCTCCGGCGGCAGCTTGGTCGCCGTCGGCTGTCAGAGTGAGTGCGCCGTGAGACTGGCCGGGTCTCGTGGCTCAAAGAAGCCCCCACACACTCACGGGACGAAAACAACTCCACACGAGGGCTCTCTCCTCCTCCTCGTTAGTATTTATTTTCAGCACCTGTTTGATGCGGTTTTTTATCCTCTTACCTATTGCACTGTTGTGACTTGTTGGCCATTATTTGATTTTTGTACGAAGAAAAGCTTTGTTATAGAAATCAGCATACTATTTTTTTAAATCTGGAGAGAAGATATTCTGGTGACAAAGTACGGTCAGGTGTCGGACAAACCGCGTAAACGCCTTCTTGCTGTCCTGTCGGTCCTAGTGCGCTCACTTTACAGCTGCTGGCAATATCGAAGGTTCCTTTTTTGTTTGTGTAAACTCTAATTTCTATCAAGGTGTCATGGATTTTTAAAATTAGTATTTCATTACAAATGTCTCAGCGTTGGTTAATTAATTTTTGCCAGGACCATTATTGATCAAGCAAATAAATTCAACAGCCATTTGGGAAAAAGAAAAGCTTCTAGTTTTTTGTGTGCATTCTTTGAAATAGTTGAGCACCCTTTGGCTGGTTAGGAGTTGGGTTGGGTTCTTCTTCAAGGCCAAGAGTGAACATGTGTTTTTGGCTCGCTTTGTGTCCCGCCCCTCTGTGGACTTGAGCACCCTGGGGTCCTACTGTCTGTGCTGAGGCCACTGGAGCCACCTCCCACCTTCCTCAAGCCCTGCTGCTGCCGCCTGGGCCTGGGCTTGGGTTTACCCAGTGAGCAGCTCCTGGGCCCCTTGGGAGCCAGCCCAGTCATGCCTGGCCCCAGGTGTCATACTTTACAGATATTTGCATTTCAAAGTGAAATCAGGACTCAGCACAAGCCAACCATCATTAGCATGTCTGGGATAGACTGGTCTAGAATAAAAATGAAGTTTCCATTTGCTTTTTTTACTTTAAAAATTTCACAATTAAAATATCTGTCATTTAAAGCTTAGATAAACATCTGGCTTCTCTTCTGTTTGCAGGGCGCCCCTGTAGTTAATAACGTTAAGCTTATGTAGTGGAGTTCTCCTTTAAGGGAGCTCTCACGCTCTGGTGTAACTACACGTAGCTCTGGGGAGCAGCTGCCGTGATAGGAGCTCGTGCTTGCCTCATACTGTTCTTCTCGCTGCGGCTAATTATAATACGATTCCGCACTTGTGGGTAAGGTGAGCGTCATCTCCGGGGTGTTCTAGACTAGAGCTCAGGAGACCCAGGGAACCTGGGCGGCGGGGAACAGGGAGACCCGTAAATGACACACACAAGGGCTCTCTTGCGGAGCAGAGGGTGTGCTGCTGTTACGTTCCTGGCCCCCCAAGCCTGCAAAATGATGATGGATACTAACTGCAGTCTGGTGACTTTGTTGTCGCTAGACTAGCACAACTCAAAAGAGGGTATTCTATTCATAGTTTGGTAAAAATGGGAAGAGAACTAACTTTATTTGTCGTGAGCTCTAGTTTGTTTTCTGGGCCAACTCTTCACTTCTGCTCAGACTTTCAGCCCCGGGCCAGTGTCATCTCTGTGAAGTCTCCGAACTCCCTGTCCCAGAGATGTCAGACATCCGACCTTGGCTCCCACAGCGCTGCAACTTAGCGTCATGCCAGGCCTCTGAGAAATGCCTTGATGGTAAAAGGACCCTGTGAGGGATAGGGCAGGTTTTACTGATTCCCATTTTACAAATTAAAATACCGAGCCCCAGAGGTGCTTCACTGTATCTCAGGAGCTTCAGGACAAAGCCCCACCGTGGGTCTGCAGTGGGGTGTGGCCTGAGCTGCGGCAGCGAGGCGCTCACCTGCCCTTGGGGGCTGCAGGCAGGGGCTCGAGGAGTGCCCAGGACACCCCTGCCAAGGGCAAACTGGACCCAGAGGACATAAAGGCAGATTTCAAAGAAAGTACTAAACTAGTTTTAAAAGACAAATATTTTAATCTAGTTTCCCCATTTTATACTAAATACAGGTCACAAATTGCATTTATTTGTAGACATCTAGAAAACAATCAAAAGTGTATATATATCTATATAGATATTAATAAATTTTATTTGGACAAGAAAACTTGTGCCACAACAGTTTTAAACAGCATGATTAAAGACTGCAGCACTCCCGAGAGTGGTCACAGATATGTACAGTATGTGAAGAAAAAGTTGCACCTCAGAGCTGATCATGATCAAGTTAAAGACACCTGACATACAGTACATGTGCTAATAAATTTCCTTCGGGTCATGACCAGCATGAAAAAAATCAGGACATAGATACTCAGCAAATGTTCTGTAAATGTATACAGCAATATGCTGCATTCAAGAGTTAAAATCAGATTCTACTTTAGTGTTAGCAACAAGCCCTTAGGAGAAATCCAAAAAAATCTCCTTTCCCATTTACACATGTCAGAAACTATTCACACCTTGGGCCAGGCTGGGCAGCTGGCCACAGAACCCAACAGGTCCTTGTGGCTGGGAGAAAACAGTTAGGGCTAATACTGAAGGTCTCTTTCACGTCCGGGTGCACATCTGCCTTCTGGCTGTAAGAATGTCATCTATCAGCTGTTAAACAAAACCAGGAGAAAGCAGTGCAGGTCTCTGGGAATCCTGTCCCTTCCATAAGGAAACTGCTCTGCCAATTCAAGTTTCATTCAGTCAGGAAGACAGAAGGATTTAAGGCTTCGGTGACAATTAGAATCCTCTGAGAAATTATTTTCCCTTAAAGTCAAGATAAGATAATAGTGTTTACTGTACTTTCTCTTGACCCTTAAAATCCCTGGTATCGGGTTAGGCAACTTGCACCTGCAAATAAATCTGCAAGAGAGGAAGGTCTCTCCTCCCAACATCACCACCCAGACCACACGCGTGCGGAGCACTCGTGGAGCCTCGGCTCTCGTGGAAGAGGGGAGACACCGAGTCTTAAGCCTTCTAGTAGGTTGAGGAAGCTGTACTCATGGCATCTTCAGAGATTTTGGTACTGGCGGGGAGGATGCTTGCAAAGTACTTGACGTCGCTGTCACGATCCATCTGAAGAGCCATGATGGTCTGTTCCACGGCTTCCTGGTGACAGCTGGCCGAGGCTAGGAAATACTCTGGAAATGACAAATGCACAGTATGAATGAAACTGGTCCAATGATTCAGAGTTTTGTCAAATACAAGTATAATTAGTTATATTATAAAACATGATTTTTATAACAGTATAAATAAATGCCATGTTCAATTATAAACAGTAATCCAACTGATTTGTTACAGGAAAAAATACCCTGGAATAAAGAGAATTATGAGATTTATCTTGTTTTTATGATAATCTCATGATAGTCAATGACACCTAAGGAGTATTAGACTAATAAATATATTAAAACATTATATTTAGCTATTAATCAGCTTAGTAAAAGGAAAAACACTTCCAAACACCAGCTACATAAGTCTCTTTAGCCATTTCACTTTAATTGCTACTTTAAAAATTTACATGAATGGCAAAGGAGCAAAAAAGAATATTCATTCACTCTTATTCTTTGAAACCTACTAGAAACTTCTGTGCTTCATTCATGAGTTCATGCATTCAACTGTATTTATGGGGCATTTGGGGGGTGGTTACAATAAAGAAAACATCCTGAATCTTGAGGGGCTTATAATTTCCAGAAAAACAGATATGACAGGGCATGTGTCGTCCGCCTACCGAAGGAAGGGGAGGGAAGGCGCACAGCTCCCGGCCCCGCAGCCGTGCCGGACGGCGGGGGCGCTGCCAAGGCCGCGGTTCCCACGGTCACAGGTGAATTTAAACACCCAATTTGAATTTTAAAAATTTTATATTTTAAATTATAAAAATGATATATGCCCATGATAAAAATATTTCTACGGTACGGCGCTAATTTAAAGTTCCTTCAATCTCCTGTCCTCTTGGGAGAACCACCAGAACCAACTTAAAATGTGTCATTCTACCAGATCGTTCTCTGTGAACCTAAACTACTTCTGCTGTGACACTTTCTGCCCCACAGTGCCCGAGCCCCTCTCCACACACACTTGCTGGTAGAGTCATCCACCTACCTTTCTCTAGTAGAGTCTGTCTTAATGTTTTTGCAAGCAGCACTCTCACGTTTGGGACCCTGTCATTTGCTAAGGTTAGCAGATGTGGCATCAGATGCACAGCGAACTGGTCCATGGGAAGACAGTCATCTTCAATGACGGTCTGGGGACAAGGAATAACTGCTTTAGATTTCTCTGCCAATTCAGCTACCGAACTGTCATACTAGCTAACAAATTGTTTTGTTACAACTTAACGGGTATTTTTGTTTTGGCTTTTTAACCAATATTCCAGGTACTTGGGAACTCAAAACAATTACACGCAGGTTTTTAAACTGCTCTACAGAGACCTGGAGTGTTCAGCCGGAACTTCACTTTCGCACGTGCATTCTGAGCCCAGACACGAGCACCCGCTAGTAGGAGCCAGGCTGCAGTGTATGTACGTGTGGTGTGTGTGTGGCACACGTGTGTATGTACACATGGATGCTACGTGTGTGGCACGTGGACATATGCACAGATGGTACGTGTGTGGTACGTGCCAGCTATAGAACGAGCTCAGCTGACTATAGGAGAAAGGCCAGCTCAAGGGCCACACGGATGCCCAACAGTGACACACGGACGATCCTAAAAATAGCCAGATGGAGGCAAAGTTCTGCTCCTTGAGGATGAGGAAGAGGGCATGAGAGAGGCAGGAGGTAAGAGAAGAAACATAGTTCTAGGAGGAGAACCTCCACGGATGGAGAAAGCACAGGTCCTCACTTACCTGGCAGACAAAGACAAAGGCCTGCCGACCAGACCACTTGGGACATCTGCCGAAGTTCTCAACAAGCTCGTTGATAAGGTCTACCCCAAACGTCGGCGGTGTGGCCGTGTGCAGCTTCTTCACCATCTCGCTGACCTAGGAGGGGAGCAGGGGAAGCAAGGAATAGCTTCTGTTCCAGGATCTTATAAAATAGTTTGCTGACCTGCAATTTTAGAAGTTTAATACATACCAACTTGTAGGAAATCCAACGAACAGAAGAAACTTTGTCTGCACACAGATTCAGAGCAATGGGACGTAAATAGTCATAAACATCTCTGGGACTATATAACTCTAGAAGTAAAATCAGCTGTCTACAAAAAGAAATGACAAAAAGACAAGTTTAAAAATCAGTAAGACAAATGAAAATAGGTTAATCATCCAAATGGTGTGTAACACTGGGTACCGAATACTTGCATGACAAACGCATGCAAGAGCATGATTACGCAGGCGTCTCCCGCACAGATTACCTCTAGTCTCTGTATCGGGAAATGCATTTAAACACTGCAAGTTCAAGGAGTCTTTCCCCGCCTTAGAGCGTCAGGAAAACAAAAGTTGTAGAATTCTGTGTCCACAGGGACTGAGACAGAGCAAAGCATTTCCTAGTATGTTCAGTTGGAACACAGCACACATTTTTCCTCAGTAACGGTTTAGAATGCTGAGAAGCTTCCATCTACAAACCAGGTATCTCAATAAGAAAGCTTCAGCAGACTGAGGAAGCCTGTTGTGTACTTGTCAAGACTCCGAGCAGCCTCTAATGACAGGACACACCTGCCGGGGGTAACGGAAGTAGGGGTTCTCTGGCAACTCTCCTACCATGTCTGAGGGGACCTGAAGACTGTCGCAACATACACCAGGCTAAGCTGAGTAGCTGCGATGATGCCCTGGAAGAAATACCTTGGATAAGAATGAGACTTGCCTTTTCCAATTTTATGTTTGAAGATTATTTACATTTCTAATCAGCAGGAAGTGAACTATAAACATAGATATTGCAGCAATGATAAATGTACCCGTATATGTACATAAACATAAATCCTCCGAGAGAGACACATTTGTTTTCTGGCACAAAAATTCAAAATAAAAATCCCGAACAGGACTTCAACTTCTGCTTAGGATACAGAAAGCTGCAAAGAATGTCACTCTGAACCTACAATGAGAAGAAGCTGTATAAACTACAAAATTTTTTCTTGAGCCCACAAGAGAGCTGAGGTTGCAAGGCACCCAAATAACCTAATTTCCCAAGAGAGGCAAGTGTCTCTCCCAGGAGAGATGGGCACAGGAACAGTCTCACCTGAGCACAGCACAGATGGAAGAGGCACCTGCTGCCACCTGCTGCCACGTAAGAGGGGAGGGGAAATCAGCTAAAATTACAGCAGCTGCCCAGGGCCAGATGGGGGCTGGCATGGTGGGGGCAGACACAGGGAGCTCGCATTCCTACGCAAGCCCTCCGACTTGCACAGGGTACTTGCCTCCCCTGGGTGCTGACAGAAGAGACTGGGACCAGGAAAGGAAACAGGAGAGAGGTCTCTTGGTGCAGGCAGAGGAGACCGACACGTCAGGGGACAGCCAGGAACACTGAGCACTCCCCAGGCCCTTTCTCACACAAAGCTGGAAGAGGGACACGAAGCCTGCCCACCCACAGGACAGGCAAAGACATGCTGCAGCGGGGGGAAGAGAACTAAACTCTCTATTCCTGGTGAAGGGGCAGGGAACCTTCTCCAGCTAAGACCCTATACTGACGTCAAGCAAAAATCTCCTACTGCCAGGGGAGGGGCAGGAAACCCGCCCAGGACAAACCAGAGACACGAGGCAGAGAGACTGCATGCCATGGGGAGGAGGCAGGCACTCTGAGAAAGGCCAGGCACACAGGGCCTCCCAGAGACTGAGGCTGAACCCAAACCACAGAGACCCTCCCCTTTCCCAGCGCGAGCCCACGTGCTATCGTCTATGCCCGCCACACAGAAAAGCTGAGGGTAGAATACTCACACTAGAAAAAGCCCACCAGCGCCAGCCCCCGCCCTAAGCAAATGGCAATGGCAGCCCACAGCAAGGAAAATTAAAGCCCACAGTACGCTAAAGGTAACCACGGCAACAACAAAACCCAGACCCAGCCTGATCCTGACCGGATGGACTCACACTCCCACACTAACGGCAGAAGAGGCGTGCCCATTGTGAGTCAGAGTGGGCAAGCCCCAATTCAAGAAAAGAGAAAACTGTCAGCCCCCAATTCTATACCCAGCAAAGATACCTTTAAAAAATACAGGTAAGGTCTATAATCCAAAATATATAAAGAACTCTTACAACTCAATAACTCAACACAGTTTAAAATGAACAACCCAATTTAAAAATAGGCAATGGACTTAAATAGACATTTCTCCACAGAATATATACAAATGGCTAACAAGAATATGAAAAAGTGCTCAACATCAGTCATTAGAGAAATGCAAATCAAAACCACAGTCAGATGCTACTTCACACCCACTGGAATAGCTGTAATTTTAAAAATGGAAAATAGCAGGTGTCAGGATGCAGAGAAACCAGAACTCTCATACATTGCTGTAAAATGGTACATCTGCTATGGAAAAGTTTGTCAGTTCCTCAACAAACACAGAATTGCAAATCCACCTCAAGAATGGATTAAACAAATGTGGTATATCCATAAAATGGAATATTACTCAACCATAAAAAGGAATGAAAGTTTGAGTGTATGCTACAACATGGATAACTCTTGAAAACATTAGGCTACATGGAGAAATCAAACACAAAAGGCCACATATTGTATGATTCCACTTACAGGAACTATCTGTAATAGGCAAATCCATAGACAGAAAGAGGATTAATGGTTGCACAACACTCTGAAGGTACTAAATATCACTGATGGCAAATCTGGTTATGTGTATTTTACCACAATAATAAAAATATAAAGATGAAATAAAGACTCTTTCAAGAAAGAAAAAAAAGCTGAGAAAATTCACTGCCAGCAAGACCTATATTATAAGAGATGTTAAAGGAAAAGGGTACCAGACAGGAAACTTGGATCCACACAAATGAAGAAATTCAGAAAAGATAAAAATGAAGTAAATACATACCCCACAAAACATAATCTAATAAATTGTTAGAACTTACTCAGCCAGTTCAGCTCGAAAGCGCCAATTTCTACTATTATCTGTCACCAGAAACTCCTGAAGTTGATAAAGATAGTCTCTTCTTTTATCAATATGAAGAAGCTGAAGCAACAAAATAAAAATATTTACCAGGACAAGGTATAGACATTATTCCTTTTACCAGAATGCTTGAAAACAGACTACAAGTAATATGGTTAATTCTTCGGAAGAAGAAATGTAGTACCTATATTTAATTGTTTTAAAAACTGGTATTAAACTCATTTTCCCTGAATAACTCCATCTGCCTTCAGGAGTCATGTTCTTTTGGAATCTTTGTTTCTCAAGCCTGTTAGCGGCCTGCACCGAAGCCCACAGGACCCCGGGCGTGGCTTTCTTACGGTACTCCTACCCTCTGTTCACGCGACACCCTTGTTATCATGAACTCCCTGCAGACAGTGGTCATGCTCTGAGTCACGTATGTGAGCCCAGCTGCACAGCACTATGATGGCAGGTGGCAGGTACTTAGTATTTGTTCAGCGAAAAAAATAAAAAGAAATGTATCCTAATAGTTGCTCTATAAATATTTAAAAGTAGGTTTATAGTCAACAAGAGGCAAAACCCTGAAACTTTATACAAATGGAAGCAAGTCAATCACCATAAATCGAACAGGTAACAATCGCACAAGGCTGCACTTAGTACTCTGCTCGCGCACCTTCGCAGGATGGGTTTTAATGACACAATGTGCTGAAGGAAATCTTCAATGTTACTTAGTTGATTTGATGTTGGCATTATTATTGGTGGAGAGATTCTGAAACTATTTCACATTATGCTGTCGAATTGAGCAAATGACTAAATATATTAATGTTGTTAAGAATAGAGTTTTACCATAAGAGAAAATTAAAAACTAAAGTGAAGAAAGGAGAGGAAATGGTATTGGACTGGAAGTAGTTCGTTTCAATATGAACTTAGTTCGATAAAAAAAACCCAACAAACTTCCTAGCTCCTGTACCCTGAAAAGGCCTAAAAGAAATAATACCCTGGGAGCAATGAGCACATCTAGTGCCCAGATCTTGGTTTCTAAAGACCATTCTCCACTAAAAAGGACCAGGCTCCTTGGAGAAACAGCTAACTCCAGGTTGGGGCGAGGCAAGGAGAAGCTGGGCCTGACAGCCAGGATGTGCTTTTAAACAAGGGGACAGGCAAATAGAAAGGACACAAGAGGCAGTTTAAGGGGTTCCCACTAGCCAACTGTGATGCTCAAAACAAAGGACAGAAGTGGATTACATTTTATTACACTGAATTAAAAAAAATACTAGAGTCCACAATGATGTTAAAAATGCTTTCGAAAAAGGGGAGAGAGAAGGAACAACTTCTCTTTCCATTAGGATGTTAACTGATAAAAATGGAAGGAATTATGAAAATAGAAAATCAATTTCACAACCAACATACTAACAACTGATTCGGGCAAGAACCATCCATGTATGGGTGCATGGTTGCAAGGGTCAAAGACTCAGGAAAAAGACATTCAGAGTTCAGAAGGTCACCTCACCATTACTTATCAGTTGCCAAGGTAAAAGGCCACTTTACAACAGAGAAGTTGAGCTGACACCACCATAGCCAAGTTATCAGACTTATCACTCATGATGGGAAGAACCAACACCAAGTTACCCCTGACGTGATGCATTTGGAAAAACACATGATGACCTGTACAGAAAGGTAATATACCTGCAAAAAAACCCCGTTTGGCCAGAATCAAACTGTAACAACAGTTAAATTCAAATTGAGAGGCAATTTGCAAAACGACTGGTTTAGACTCTTCAAAAATGCCAATGACATTAAAAACAGAAAGTCAGGGTAAGTGTTCAAGGTTTAAGAGGACTAAAGAAACATTTAAATTCAATACACACTTCCTGATGAGATTCTGAATCGAGGGGAGAAAAGCTATAAAGGACGTTATTGGGATAATTGGAAAAATTTCAATATGATCTATATAAAATATAACAAGGTATCAATGCTTTTAAAAATTAGATTACAATTACTTCTGTACCTCAAACCTTAGAATTATGAGAGTCAATTTCAAGGCTGAAGTCTAAAAAACAATAGTTTTTAATTTATTTAATTCCAGGATTAAATAATTTGTCAAAAGTTGGGGCTTTGGAGACCAGAGATCCCATATCAAAGGAGCGAAGGCTAAATATAAATTCTCAGACTCCTTACAAACTATAAAGCCTCCAAACCTGATATACAGTTGACCCTGAACTTTGTGGGTCCGCTTAAACAGATTTTTTTCAACCAAATGCAGATCAAGGAATGTGAAACCTGTGTACACGGAGGGCCAATTGCAGGACTGTAGTATGTATAGATTTGGGTATGCATGGGGGTCCTGAAACCAATCTCCACGTATACCGAGGACTGTGGTTCATAAAATTTTTTTTACTTATATTTTAGTCAGTAACTTTGAAAAATAAAAAAGGAACAAATATTTGTAACTATGACCTAACATGATGTTAAAAATAAAATTTAGCACAATTGTGGCACTATTTCTTTTTTAAGTCATATCTTAACATCAACTCATGGCTATATTTTCTTACATAGGGACATACAGAAACCTATCTTGGTAATAGCAAAAGAAAAAGCTTCAGATTTACAGTAGAATTTTAGAGTGTCTGTATGCAAGGAACTGAAAAGTTACCTTCAGAAAATCATGCAAGTGTTTAAGGACACCTATCCTGACTTCATCAAGGTCTTTTAAAAATCCATTAAAAATTGGAACCAGATCTGCAGCTGTCAACTGGTCTCCAAGAATCACTGCAAGCTCGTGGATGGAGAACGCTAAAGTTCTTCGAACTTTCCACTGCAGAAATGAAAACTGCATTAGTAAGCTAAACACAAAGAGCTCAGTACTTTAACTTTTAGATAATATATGAAGGCTAGTTTATATCTGAATGCTATTCATCGTAAAAAATTAAATCAGAATAACGGTAATAATAGATAATAAGTTTTAAATGCCTACTATGTATCAAAAGGCGTGACAAAATTTTTAAACCCCTGCATACTATGTATGTATTATCTCCTTTTCACTTACGAAGGGAAAAAATGCTTGCAAATCATTAGTAATGTAGTTTTTTGCAGTTCTCTGAACATTAGACCCTGAAGTACAGACATCCCACGTGTCAAAGACTACCCTAGTACCATTCCTACTTTACATACTCGTAAGTCAGGAACTTAGGCATGCTGAATGTGGTATCAATTTCTATTGCTTTAAGTAAAAATGAAGAAGCCAAACTGTGGAACTCTGACAGCGCAAAAAGAACACTCTCTGGTATTACTTTCCAGCTATTCTGTATGTAATTTCCTGCAACACTAAATACATGCTAGAATACAAATAGGAATTCTGTACGTTTTGAAAGGCAAAACACTGCCTTCCACATGCCCATTCTGCTAATTCTTTAACTGCTATACCCACCTGCATGTCTGACGCCAGAGTCTCATATGTCTCTCTGAGGCAGTGCCAATTCTGTCTGCCGAGTGTCAGGGCCACGCCTGGGAGGCTATATGCACAGTGCTTAGCAATTTCAGTGTCAACCGTCTGTGCTCGAGAGGGGTCAGTCATAGATAAATACTGATCTAATAAAGCCTGAGGTACGACATCCTGATGAAGAAAGAGAGATAGCAAAATTCAGCATGTAGATACACGCTGAGCACATTACACATAAAGTAAGCAAAATTAATTTTAAATATATAGATTTTTAACACAGCATCCCAAATAGCAGGAGAAAAACTAATGTCAAATTTTCCAGTATCTAGTAACTGGAAAGAGATAAGAAAAACATGCCAAGGGAAACATACATATAAATACTAATAAATAAAAGCAATTCCAGGAGAACAACAATGAGTAACTTCTTAAAACAGAAATAGCCAGGGATAGTGGCACATGCCTGTAATCCCAGCTACTTAAGAGCTGCAACAGAAAGACTGCTGGAGCCCAGGAGTTTGAGACCAGCCTGAGCAACACAGCAAGACCCTGTCTCTATAAAAGAACTAGAAAATTAGCTGGGTGTGGTGGCACATGCCTGTAGTCCTAGCTACTCAGGAGGCTGAGGCAGGAGGATTGCGTGTGCCCAGGAGTTGGAGATTATAGTGAACTATGATTGGACCACTCCACTAGAGCCTAGGCAACAGAGCAAAACCCTGTCTTCAAAAAAGGAAAAGAAAAAAAGAATCACTATGAATACTAACTCCATTTTTAATAAATAAACAATAAAGAACATACATCATTTGATCTAGGAAATCTATTTCTAATAATAATAACACAGTCCCAGAAGTAAACAACATGTGTAGAAAACCATGATGAACACAGCAGTGCTTATGACATTAAAGCACAACTGCAACTGGAAGCATCTCTGGAATGACTCTCAGGATGGAAGATGGGGTGGTGAGGACACCGTGCTGCGCTGCTGCAAGGGTGTCCCGGCGTGCTCAGAGGAAAGAGCCCCCAGATACATTTTTAGAAAAGAAAAGAAGAGCAAGACAAGGCACAGACTCATATTCCAATGATTCCATAAGTGTATTCTCCTTGCACCTGTTATTGATGGCACTTTAAAATAGCTTTGAGCCATTTTTCATATTTTAATCTCTGAAATTGAACTGTATTTGTATTTGTGTGTGTGTGTTTGTAGACGGGGTCTTGCCACGTTGCTCCGGCGGGTCTCCAACTCCTGGCCTCAAGCAATCCTCCTGCCTCCGCCTCCCAAAGTGCTGGGATTACAGGTGTGAGCCACCGCCCACCTAAGCTGTATTTCATAACTCTGAGGCTTGAGGAAATACCTAGGTAGGATGGGATGCTTATAGGTGTCTCTGAAAGATAAAAAAGGGCGCATGTGCATGTTTATGTGCACACAAAAGTGTATCAAGGGACACGGCAGGACTGTGATCCGTGGTCACTCTCAATGAAGAAGGGGCTCGTGGGTGGGAAGGGGAACATCTGTGCTTATGTGTTATTCTCTTGTTTCAATTTTCTTGGTGAAAACATGACTTAGATCAGAAATGGGCTTTGAAAGAGAAATTAAGAACACACACAAAAGAGAACATTTTTGTCACTCACTTGGACTTTAGCTCTCCTTTCCTCATCAGGGCTGAGACCACTGCTGGTGCTCAAGTCTGAATCGTCATGGATGCAGGGAAGAGCGGAGTCCACACTCTGTCAGGAAAAACGTCTACTTAGAGCTGTCCCGAATTTCCTTCACTTAAGTTACTTACCTTTCGAGATTGACAAAAGATATACCATATACATTCCTCATGTTTTAAAAGTTTACAAACATACTAAGACCTCATAAGAACTTCCCCTGCCTTAAATCAAATGTGCTGAATAAGTTGCCAAGTGTATGAAAACAAATTACAGGAAAACGAAAGTAATTAAAAAGTAAATTTGAAAGTAATTTTAAAATAGCTCAACTTAGCTTATTTGTATTAATAAAATATTATTGAGCAAGTTCCGCTCAACTGTTTTAGAGACCATGGGGTATTCATATGCAGTTTTTATTCTATTTCTATTCTTGGCTGTTAATATCTAATTTCAAAATATATATTTTTTAACAGCCAAAAACAATAACCAAAAATATCTAAAAATATCTACATCTAAAATATAGATATAGTATTCAAATCTCCAAAAAATGGTCAAGGTTTCATTCTGAAGCACTGGTATTATACAGATTTCTAACTATACCAGATGTCACCTAACAAAAAGCAAAACAGAAATACACTAAAGCTCTAAGAACCCTCTTGCCAGCCCCAACATCTGTGTAGGCCCTTTCCTGAGCTTGTCATTCAAGCCACTACAGTCTGTGACCATTTGATTCTGGCAATCAGTGGTGTATTCCTTCTCTGAGTTTATATAAACGAGGGGTAAGCAATACCAACGCCAAATGATGCTGGCTTGATAGGGATGTAGCAGGAAATCAGGGAGGATCGTACAGAACAGCTACAAGCGCACAGGGAAGATGGTGCTAGAACAGTACCCACCCTCACACTCCAGAGTCCAGATAATGCCACTGGCCCTCCGCAACATGGCCTCAAGTCCCGATCTTCTGCTCAGAATACTGTGTTGCTTGCTGCAGTGAAATGTTCCGATCAGAAACAAAGCACCTCTCCAAAAAGAAAAGGGAAGAGTTAATTATCCTTGACAAAGGGCTTTGTTTCCAGTTAGACTATTTCACTGCAGTGAGCTACATTGACATTGTGTCTACTAAAACAGTCATATAGACAGGACTGGGATTTAGCTTTCCAGGCATTTCATGTGACACTAATGTCGCAAGGACAGGATGTGGTAAAAACAATTACTCTTACTTTATGCAAAAGGAAAGGCTAAAAAATAAGCAACAATGTATTAACTAAAAGTGATTAGCTTCAACTATTTCCCAATAAAAGACTTCTGATTCAAACTGCTCTCACTTGGTAAACACTTTACTGAGTTTGTTACCTCAACAGCATCGCTGATTAAAGGCACAGAATCATCTTGATTTATTTTACAATTTGGTAGCTCATTTATACCCAGTTCATCTTGCAAATCGCTTTTCTTTTCTGTACTGCTGGGCTCTTCCTGAGCATCCAGGCGGGAAGCACGCAGCGCAGCAGACAGCACGTCCACTTGTGCTGTGGGCGAAATAGGGAAACGGTGAGAAACACGACTGCAATGCTCTCCGCTTGCAGTGCACATTATCAATGCAATGTATACTTTTTTGACACTGCCATCAAAAAGCTGAAAAAAAATTCTACTGTGGTAAATCATTAGTCCTTCATGAGAAAAAGAAAACTAATATGCTTTCATGAGATTAAAAATGTTTATCCGCTACTATACATTATTCTGCGTTAGTATGAAAAGAGAATGCTATGTAGTTGCTGGAGCTACCTCCAGTTTATTAAAAGGAGTCAATTTCAGTGTAAGTTAACTATGTTTTGGTAGTTACGAATCAAACTGACAAGGCTTACTTACTAAGCTATTTTAGCAGAAGAGCAGTCACACAAACCCTGCCAACATAAAACAATGGTAATTACAAAGATTTTTGTTGCAGTTACGTTTAAACATCTCATAACTTATTCCAGTTTATTTTTCCATAATTTTTTTTTAAATGAAAAAGTAGTACCTTGTCCCAAACATAGGGATCCCAAATGAGCACTGTCCTGCTTGCAGCAAACCAAAATGACAACTTACCAAGCAGTGGTTCTTAAATCTGGCACTGAGCATTGCCTAGGTTTTGAATTGCACCTTCCTTACAAGGGTGATTCAAAATTAGGATAAAGCATTCTTCCTGCTCCCCATATAAATGAGAAATTTAGCAAAAAGTATTACTTATCATTTACTCCATGTAACAATCCACCTAGATATCCAAAATATGAAAATTTTAAATTCAAATTTACTTAAACAAAACAATCAGTAAGCATTTTATTAAGATAACGTACTACTATGCTGTAGCATTTAAAAAATTTCTTGTCCAAGTACATTAAGTGCCTGGCAATAGCCATGCAAGAAACACGCAGTTTAAGGTTCTATTCATTACTTGCCAAATCAAGTAAATTGAGGATGTTGACTCACAAACATGTTCTAGTGGAATATTCTCATTTTCAGAGTTTCAGCTCCAATTATTCAATTTTTCCTAATCCTTTTAATGACTTCAGAGACCCCATTTTGGGATCTTTTAAGTTTCCAAAACCAAACCAGAACAGTATTCAAAGTACCACCATAAAGGTTAAAATGTCTGTCCCATATATAATTTATGATGGGTGCTGTGTGATCCCTAATGTGTCTGCATTTCTGTTCCCTGGGAAGTGTAGGTACACTATGTTTTATTGCACTTGGCAGATACTGCAGTTTTGCTTTTTTTTTTTTTAAAGAGACAAGGTCTCCCTATGTTGCCCAGGCTGGAGTGCAGTGGCTATTCCCAGGTGCAATCAAAGCAAACTACAGCGTCAAACTCCTGGCCTCAGGTGATCCTTCTGCCTCAGCCTCCCAAGTAGCTAGAACCACTTTTCATAGATTGAAGGTGTATGGCAACCATGTTTCAAGTAAGTCTACTGGTGGCATTTTTCCTATAGCATGTGCTCATTTTGTGTCTGGGTACCACATTTTGGTAATTCTTGCAATACTTCAAACTTTTTATTATTATTATTATATCTGTTATGGTCATCTGTGATCAGCGATCTTTGTTACTATTCAATTGTTCTGAGGCATCACAAATCCTGCCCATATAAAGCAGTTAACTTAATTGATAAATGTTATATGTGTTCTGACTGCTCTGCGGACCAGCCATTCCCTATCTCTTCCCCTCTCCTTGGACTTCAACAATATTGAAATTACCAATTAATAACCCTACAATGGCCTCTAAGTGTTCAAGTGAAAGGAAGAGTCACACATCTCTCACTTTAAATCAAAAGCTCAAAATGATTTAGTGAGGAAGGCATGTCCAAAGTCTCTACACAGGCTGAAAGCCAGGCCCCTGGTGCCTCTAGCCAAGTTGTGAATGGAAAGGAAAAGTTCTTGAAGGAAATTAAAAGTGCTACTCCAGTGAAGACACAAATGATAAGAAAGGGAAACAACCTTACTGCTGACATGGAGAAAGTTTGAGTGATCAGCATAGATCAAACCAGCCACAACATTCCCTTAAGCCAAATCCTAATCCAGAGCAAGGCCTTAACTATCTTTAATTTCATAAAGGCTGAGAGAGATAGAAGAACTTTGAAGCTACCAGAGTTTGGTTCACAAGGTTTAAGGAAAAAAGCCATCTCCATAACATAGACGTGTAAGGTGAATCAGCAAGTGCTGATGGAGAAGCTGCAGTAAGTCATCCAGAAGATCGAGCTAGGATCGCTGATGGAAGAGGCTACACTAAACAAAAGATTATCAGTGTAGACAAAACAGCCTTATATTGGAAGAAGATGCTATCTGGGACTTTCTTAGCTTGAGAGGTGAAGTAAAAACCTGGCTTCAAAGGACAGGCTGACTCTCTCATTAGGGGCTAATGCCACTGGTGACATTAAGTTAAAGCCAATGTTCATCTGCCATTCCAAAAATCGTAGGGCCCCCTCAAGAATGATGCTAAATCTACTCTCTGTGCTCTAGAAATGGAATAACAAAGCCTAGTGATAGCACATCTGTTTACAGCATGATTTACTGAATATTTCAAGCCCACTGTTGAGACCGACTGCTCAGAAAAAAGGATTGCTTTCAAAATATTACTGCTCATTGACAGTGTACCTGGTCACCCAAGGGCTCTGATGGGAATGTACAAGATAAATGTTGTTTTCATGCTTGGTAACATAACATACATTCTGCAGTCTGTGGATCAAGGAGTCATTTCATCTCTCAAGTCTTATTATTTCAGAAATACATTTCATAAGGCTATACCTGCCATATTGAGTGATTTCCCTGATGGATCTTGACAAAGTAAATTGAAAGCCTTCTGGAAAAGGGTCGCCATTCTAGATGCCATTAAGAACATTTGTGATTCATGGGAGGAGGTCAAAATATCAGTATTAACAGGAGTTTGGAAGAAGTTGATTCCAGTTCTCATGGATGACTTTGAGGGGTTCATGACTTCAGTGGGGGAAGTAACTGCAGATGTGGTAGAAACAGCAAGAGAACTAGAATTAGAAGTAGAGCCTGAAGATGTGACTGAACTGCTGCAATCTCATGATCAAATGTGAATGGATGAGCAAGAAAGTTGTATTTTTTTTCTTCCTTTTTTTTTTTTTAAGAGACAAGGTCGTGATCTGTCACCCAGGCTGGAGTGCAGTGGCTCACTGTAACCTCGAACTCCTGGGCTCAAGTGATCCTCCTGCCTCAGCCTCCCAAGTAGCTGGGACTACAGGCACGAGCCACCAGGCCCAGTTAATTTTTAAAAAATTTTTTGTAGAGATCAGGTTTTTGCTAAGTCGCCCAGGCTAGTCTTGAACTCCTGGCCTCAAGTGATCCTCCTCCCGCCTCATCCTCCCAAAATGCTGGGATTACAGGTGTGAGCCACCATGCCCAGCCTGTTTCTTAAGATGAAATCTACTCCTGGGAAAGATGCTGCAAACATTGTTGAAACGACAGCAAAGACTTAGAATATTATATCAGCTCAGTTGATAAAGCAGTGGCAAGGTTGAGAAGACTGACTCTAGTTTTGAAAGAAGTTCTACTGTAGGCAAAATGCTATCAAACAGCATTGCATGCTATAAACAACTCTCTTGTGAAAGGAAGACTCGATCAAAGCAGCAAACTTCACTGTTGTCTTATTTTTAGAAACTGCCACATCTACTCCAACCTTCAGCAACTACCACCTTCATCAGTCAGCAGCCATCAACATAGACCAAAGAACCTCCACGAGCAAAAAGATAACAGCTTGCTGAAGGCTAATGATCCTTAGCAGTTTTTAGCAATAAAGTATTTTTTAATTAAGGTAAAGTACATTGTGTTTCTAGACATAAAGCTATTGCACACTCAATAGGCTACAGGATAGTACAAATTTTATATGCACTGGGAAACAAAAAAATTCATGTGACTTGCTTTTTTGCAATATATGCTTTACTGCAGTGGTCTGGCACTGGACCAGCATTATCTATAAGGTATGCCTGTATTTGTATTGAAATCTCTCAATTGTAGCTTATAAATTTACAGTACCAACAATATTAGCCATCTTCTGAAACAGAAAGTCATACTGTGAAGCTTGTATGTATGTAACAGTAGCCTTTTTAAAAAGCTAACTATGTATATTACTTTTTGCTTAGCCATTGAAAGAAAATTTTAAAGCAGTTCATTTAGTATTTCAATTGATATTTAAGCACCTACTATGTGTCAGAGAACTAGCAGGTACTGTACAATGACAGCCCCGAGAATAAACTTAAAAGCCTAGTTGGCAATCTTTTTTTCATAAAAATAATAAAATAAAATACCAGTTATTCAAGTCTGATGAACTTAATAAACTTGATAAATAGTAATAAAACATTTAAATATAGTTTAAAGTTATAGAGGCATTAACATTCATCAAGAGTTGACTGTCCTTGCTATAAACGTCCTTACTTTTAGGTGTAATTCTCTGTGATTCAATTCTCCTCACCTAGGGGGTGGAAGTAGAAGAACAGAGGGAGACTGTAACTCAAGATTTTGGTGAAGATTTTAATTTGTTGAAAAAACAAAAAACCTGAGCACTTGCTATATCATCAAGTTGTCATAAAATATGGAAAACTGGTTCAAGGGAGGGATCAATGACAGGAGGAAAAAAACAAGGAGTGAAGCAAAGAAAGGAGAGCAGTGAGGTTTTCATAAAAAATAATAATCTATTGTGAAAGATTTGTTTAAAAATAGGGTATTCTATTGACAACATTTGGCCCTCTGTTCTTGCCCTTGTTTCAGAAAACAAAAGGAACAAACTAGTGATACATGCAACAAGGTAAATTTTGCTAGATGACAAGTCAGACTCAAAAAGGCTACACGCTGCTTGATTATATTTATGTGGCATCCTGGAAAAGGCAAAGTCACAGGAAGCGCAGTGCTTGCTAACGGCTGGGGGCAGAAGGAGGAATGACTAGAGATGGGCATGGGGGACTTCTGGGATGGTGAAACTATTCCGTATCTTGACTATTGTGGTTGTTACTTGACTGTGTTTGTCAAATTTCACAGAAGCATCCATTCAAAAGTTAAATTTTACTGAAACGAATTATACCCCAATTAAAAAAAAGGTTAAAAAAAGAGAAACTGATGATGTCAATTAAATTAAAACAACTTTCGAGAATCAAGGATATAAAACTAGGCTTTAATCAAATCATTTAAATTTTACCCCAGGTATAAAATTATAATAGGAAAGCTCTAAAAATCATAATAAATTAAAGCCAAATAAAGACAACTGCTAACTGAATCACACTGACACAACTTTCAAAGTTTAAACATAACAAGGTTTATATTTTAGAAGCATACTGAAAGTATCACTTAACTGCTTTAAAAAACAAATACTTCCCAACATTGAACAGATGGTTTAGAAATTTTAGCTTTGGAACTAACATGGAAAAACAAAATCTAAAGTGATGTAAGATCTGAAGACTTGTAGTCATGGGATTTTTTCAAACAAATTTGTTTTAAATAATATTTCGTATTTCACTGAATGGTTATAAAGAATTATCAGGAAGGCCATGGTGTTCAAAGGAGTAAAAGATAACCTCTTCATCAGAGTCTGTAAACTACTTCCTAACCTCCAGCAGGCAGAGCAACTGATTTACTTAGAACTCAGACTCCATTTACTAACAGGTAACATTTCATTTTAAGATAGAAAACCATTAGGACTGTTGTTAATAATGAAGGAATCTAGGTGAAATAAGCGTCACCGATGGAAAAAAGTCAAAACTGGAAAACAAACTTAAACTCTTGTAAAAGTCTATAGCTTTTTTTTTTTGCAGGTCTACAGCTCTTAAAACATCACATTCCACAGAAAAATAGAGATCTTTGTTCACTGTTAATAGACTATCGTCTTTCCTTAAAAAACAACATTGCATCCACTGCTATTTTATAAACAAAACTAATGAGACAATGAGCAAAATAGTTAAGGCAGGGCTCAAGATTCAAAATTATAAAACATTGTTTGAATAACTGAAAATTTCTAAGAGTGATTTGTAAATTAACAAATCTGTATATACTACAGGAAGGAATACAATGATAAGCCTATCTTAAATGAAATTTCCTAAAAATCAGATTAGTCATATTTATCAAGAGGATTTAAGAATGCATCATGGTGGTCATAATAAATTTTCAAAAGAAGGCAATTTTAATAAAACAAAAAATTTTCAAAGCCAGAAAGTAACATTTTTAACAATTTTAGAATAAAGAACTTGATTGATTTTTCCATACCTTTAACATCTGGATCATCAATGTGGGGCTCTAGATTTTCTATCATTTCTTCAAGTTCCTTTCTGGTAGCCATCGTGATGTTTGGAGAAGCTGGCATGGGGATTTCAGACGTTTTCTCCGGTCCCCCCGGGCTGAGTGTTTTCCCAGAGTCCTGTTCAAGTTCTATATCTAGATCTATTTCAGGAAGAGGAGTCCTCCAGAAATGGAAGGAGTTGTACAATTCCTGATCTAAGAGAGCTGAATCTTGTGAACTGGTGCCAACTTCTGGGCGTAATGTAGATTTGTAGTTTCCAGGTTTTTTATCATTCTCATTACTAGCTGCTTCCTGATGAGATTCTGAGGACAAAGTACAAAGTAAAGAGCTGTCTACACCTGGAGATTTCCTAGATGTTTCAGCAGCATTATCTTCCACTGTGTTTTCCAGTTTGACACCGGAATTACTAACACTGAGATCCGAAGGAACATCCTCTGGCATGATTTGTACATCCTCTGGGACTTCTTGATCTCTGATCCTTTTATTGTTTCATTTGGGGGAGGAAAAACATGAAAGTATAAAAATAATTACTGAAAAAAAAATCAACGAAGAGATATTACATACAGCATTTAAAACCAATTAAACATTAAAAATTACAGATTATCCATACAAACTGAGCAGTCTATGCATAGTATTTATAATGCTCCTTTTTCCATCAGCTGTTCTGTGTTCAGAGATGTAAATACCTGTTAAGCATAAGTCTAGATATTCAAGCAATATACATTAGTTGGAGAACGTAACATTTAAGACTCCTGGGATTCTAAAATACTGTGCTAATTTCAATAATAACTAACTAAAGAAAAATAGTAGGAAAAGAAATTCCTACAATGCATTTTAAGATATATATAATTTTTAAATTATTTGATTTTTAGGATGATTTGTACTCTGCTCTAAAGACATATTGAAAAGCTGAGAATTAAAGCTACTTGCTTACATTTAAAAAAAGACAAAAAGAAAAAACTTTACACATTAGAAGGAAAGATACTTATTCACTAGCTCACAAACATATTAAAATCTGCTTAAGTGTAAATAAAAGATTATCTTCATTTCTTCCACAATAATCATCTCTACTCCCAAAGGTTTTCCCAAAATGAAGTCATGGCTTAATTGGTAAAGACAGAGGATACAAGTTCTTAATTCAAGTCCACTGATTACTGCATTATCTAAACTAAAGCACTACAATACGTGTTTATCTCCTATATTTTACCTGACTCAATTAAATTTAACAAGCATTTATTGAGCACCTACTAAGAGCCAAGAAATGAGTCAGTATTGAGGATTCAAATGTGAATGAGATGTGGATCTTGCTCTTGACATTATAATTAGAAGCAAATAGGAAAAACAAATACATAAGCAAATCACTGCCAGGCGGAGTGGTAAGTACACATGTATGCACAAGGAACACGGGAGGTAGAGATGAGAGTGGAGATTAAAAGGCTTTAGAGGAAATGATGGGTTATATTTAGAACCAATAAATGTTTACGAGGTGAAGGGGAAGAAAAAGCAACCAAAGGAGAAATAGCACAATGCCAAGGCAAGAGTGCCAGAGAGGTATGCTGCCTTCAGAAAGCAGCAGTGAGTTTACTGCAGCTAAGAGAAGGGAACGATGGTGGCAAGGATGAAAGACGTCGCAGGAAACATGGTAATCCACACCTGTATACCTCTGGAATTTACCCCAGGGCACAGGAAATCATGTAGGAATTAAGGAAACAGTATTATTAGATCTGCTGTTTTTTAATGACCATTCTGGAAGCACTGTCGAAAATGAGTTGGAGGTAAGAGAGAAGGCAGGAATTTCAGATGTGAAGGTGAGAGATGATGTTCTGATGAAGGTAGTGTCTTTGGGGCTACAGAGGAAGTAAACACACTGAAATGGGGACAAAATCAACAGGACATTTTCACTTACTGCATGCTGGAGGTGAGAAACAGGGAGGAATGTAGGAAGATTTGCAGATTTCTGGCTAGGGCAATTGCATGGATGCTGGTAGCACCAACTAAAAGTGAAAAATGCAAGAAGAGTTTAATGAGAAAGCTAATGGGTGCAGGTTCAGACAGGGTGAGTTAGGGTATCTATGTTGGATTCTATATGGTGACATCTATGAGGACTTGGTCAAACAGGAGAAGTGGAAACTGAGAGGTCATCAGCACAGAAAGATTTGCAGAGCTGAAATGTGTGCTAGGCAAGAAATATTAATAAAGAAAAATGTGACAATCACATAGAACAAAGAAGAATGAAGGCATTTTGCTAGTATGGAAGTTGGTAAAGATGAACATATCTTTTTCCTTTTTTTTCCTGCAGATGCGAGGCCTCAAAAAATTGGGGTAAGACTCAGAATTGTTCCTCTCCCTGGGAATCTTTAGTAAAAGGTGAAAGATTTATACCATCTGAAGAGAAACCAGAGTATAAGACAAGCATAGATTTAGCCTGAGGAAAAGAGGTTAGAAGAGATGAAAGAACTGGAGAGACAGATAGAATAACTGATAAAGCAATGTTTTTCAGAGAAGAAAGAATATTGGCTTGGGGAACACAAAGGGACAGATAAAACAGGTGAGGAGACACCTTTTTCTAAGGAACATAAAAGGGAAATAAGGATGGATGAATATGTATGTAAATTTGCAAGGTGAGTACAGGGAAAAAAAGAAGGGTGCTCCCTTAAAACATTGCGTGCCTTTAAATACACACAATAAAAGATATTTAACAGGAGGCTTAATAGGACTGTGCAAAAGGAGGGTGATGTTAACACCTATGTAAGCTCCCAGTTAAATAGCCACCATATACATAGTAATGTTCATTGTAATGCTCATTTTCAAAACCATATTTTCACAAACATGATTTTTTAAGAAATACAGATAAACAAAAATAACTCATCTGAAAACACACAGTGATAGCATTTTACATTCTGGTGCTTCTCTTCCATTCTTGTAACTACAAAATACATGGTATGTACATATAAATAATTGTTTTACACCTGTGAAAACATTGGACTGCAAGTTCTTAACCCAGAACTCGCATTAATATAAAACTCTGAGCCTCATGGGGACTTCTAAGATTCCTCATTTATTCCTTACTCATAAAAATGAGGGACTGATATAGATAACCTATATAAGAACCTTTTCCCTCCAAAGAAGCTCTTGAAGCTAGCGCTGTTATACAAAATAAATGTACCTTCTATATGTGTAGTAATTACGTATTTTCCATTTTGTCCTTATTAAAAAATACATCATTTTATTCCCTTTTGTTATAAAGAAAATTAGTAGGCAAATTGGTAAAATGTGAATAAAGTCTACTGATTAGATAACAGTATTGTATCAATGTTAATTTCCTAATTTTGGTAATTGGACTATAGTTATGTATTAACACCTGTGTTTTAAAGAAATACACAGTGAAGTAAGAAAGGTTAAAAAAAATCATGTCTAAAACTTATTTTCAAAGAGTTCAAAAAAAAAAGAATAAAATAAAATAAATATGGTCAAAGATTAGCATCTGGAGAATCTAGATGAAAGATATATGAAGGATATAGGGAATTCTTTGTGGTATTTTTGTAATTTTTCTAAAATCATGCAAACTAAATTTTAAAAATTTTAATAATAAGATATTATTCAGCAAGGAGCGAGGAGCAAATGGGTAAAACCTGTAAGGCTTCATCTACTGTCTGACAAATTTAAGAGACTTCCATTTAAAATACACAAAAGAGGCCGGGCGCAGTGGCTCACGCCTGTAATCCTAGCACTCTGGGAGGCCGAGGCGGGTGGATCGCTCAAGGTCAGGAGTTCAAGACCAGCCTGAGCAAGAGCGAGACCCCATCTCTACTAAAAAAAAAAATAGAAAGAAATTATTTGGACAACTAAAAATCTATATAGAAAAAATTAGCTGGGCATGGTGGCACTTGTCTGTAGTCCCAGCTACTCGGGAGGCTGAGGCAGGAGGATCACTTGAGCCCAGGAGTCTGAAGTTGCTGTGAGCTAGGCTGATGCCACAGCACTCTAGCCCGGGCAACAGAGTGAGACTCTGTCTCAAAAAAATAAAAATAAAAATAAAATAAAATACACAAAAGAGAACCTAATTAAAGCGAACCTTAAGTTTCTTTTTGTGCCGAAGTTTACAATTAATATCCTCAGAGTCCCCGATTACAGATAATGGGCCTAGAAAATTAAGCACAGGTATTTCACAGAGAAAATGACTCACAGAACATCTGGCTAAAAAAGCTCTGTATCCTGAAACGAAAGCAAAGAAAACTCTCCAGGATACATCTTCCAAGTGCTAAGAATTAACTAAATGAAGTTTTAACATTCATGAAATACTTCCAAATTTGTGCTAATAACTATCAATGTTATTTTCATATAGTTAGCATTAAGCTAAAGTGACAAAAACCAGCATAAGCGGTTCAGTTACTTTGGGTTTTTGAGGTCAAATCCGTATTTCCTTAGAATAATTCATTCAAGATGTATTATGTGCCAACTATGTACCAAGCACAGTGAAGGTATTAGTATAAACAAAGATAAAAACTAGACTGCTACACGGGATGGGTTTGGAGTCTACTGGGTTATATATGCAAATACATAATTAAAAAGATATGATTATAAATCAGTGCTCTAATTCCAGTGCTACTGACGACAAAGACAAAAGCTCTGAACTTCCTGGAAAAATCAGGAAAGGATTCTTGGAGGGAGTGATTCCAGACAGCAAACTTGCTGACGTTCACTTTGTTAAATGAGGGTATGGATGAAACAAGACGCTTCCCAGAGAGCAGCAAGTGCAAAAAACAGGTAGCACCAAAAGAGCACAGTGCATTCAGAGAACAATTTAATTATTTCACTAAACATAAGAAAATGTTTATTTTATACACTTTTTAAATGCCAATTTAAATGTTTATCCTGCTTCTGGAAGTGGCTTTTATCAGCACGTTCAAAGAAGTATTAATAGCCTGATCCAGGAAGAGTAAAAGATAATCCAATATATAAGCCAGATGTTTATAATCAATAAATGCTTCAAAGAGTATTAAAATGGTAGTAAATGTTTCCAGGGTCAGATGAAACACTATACAATAAATAAACAGTAGTGGAAATATATTGCTAAAAACTTGCTTTTACTTTGTAAGATATTTGAGAAATCTTAATTCTAGGAAACTGAGAGAAACTTTACAATAGGAATCGAGTTCTATCTTTCCTTCTACAGTTTCTGGTTCATAGTAGGTGCTCAGTTAACTTTTGCATAATCCATCAATCTTAAATAATACAACAGTTTTAAGACTGCTTAAACCAAAAGCCAGTATGGTACTTAAGGGAGGGCAAACAAACTAATGGTGCTGAGATTTAACACTATATAGGACTACTTCTTCATAAAGGTAGGAAGTCAAACTATATAAAACCTTTTACAATATTTAATGGATTCCTTCCTTAGCCAGGAATTCTCTCTTCCCTCTACCATACCATTATCTTAATTCAATAAAGTCTAATAATATAGTGACGATCCAATGCTACAAATAGCATCTACATATAAATTAATACATACATATCTCATCACAATGGAAGAAGAATTAAGAATTAAACTACTTTTAAATAGCTCTTCCATTAACGCTATATACCAGTAGTCAGCAAACACGACCTTGATAGCCACATCAACTATTTTTGCTAATTAAGTTTTACTGGAACACAGCCAAACCCATTCATTTATGTAACGTCTATGGCTGCTCACACGCTGCAAAGGCAGCACTGAGCGGCTGTGACAGAGAACGGAAACAGTTACTATCAGGCCTTTCACAGAAAGTGTGCTGACCGGTCTCTTATATAATTCTCTGTAAATTTATACTTTCACTTACTAGACCCTTTCCAGCTTTAAAAATAAATAAAAAGTATGTAACAATCTTCAGTACATTTAAATAGATAGTAAAAAAAAAAGTATGCTGACTTAAAAAATGAAGCATAGATAACATCCCCCCCTCCCCATAATCATTTTTGTCAAACTCCTTGCAGCAGTCCTTTCAAAAGAACTGACAGACTTTGCTTGCTAGGAAGACAGGGCTGAGTGATTTTTCTTCCTTTACGAAAAACAGTACCTCGGGTTTGTTTGGCTATGCAGCAGGACAGTAGGAGAACAGGCAAAAAGGTAAAACAAGGCAGCAGAGAAGAAAGAAGAACTGCCAAATCAAAACACCAAGAAAGCAAATATCACAGTATCAAGACCTATAGAAGAAAATGTCCATTAGCATCATGACAAGGGAGGGAGAAGACACTATGGTAACTCAAGCATTACAGTAGGGACCGTTTCAAAAACATGTACTAAAATTATTTCAAATGCATAACTGTACAAGTTTGTGTGCATTCCCATGTATTAAGTTAGATTTGAATCAGTTTTTTCCCCTAAGTATATATTACAATAAATGCTAAAAATTAAAATCTAATAGAAATTTTTAATGCAAGAATTTTTTTAAAAAATCAGAGTTGACTCTTTAAGCTTTATTTAAAAATTTGGTTGCTCCTATCAAGACTAATACACTTCAAACTGATATACTAGCTAATAAGCATACTAAGTTGATACTAATCATTCACATGGGTTCCCCGCAACCGAGAGATTACAATCATCATTCTGCAGACAGAG
Source organism: Indri indri (assembly GCA_004363605.1). NCBI lineage: Eukaryota > Metazoa > Chordata > Mammalia > Primates > Indriidae > Indri > Indri indri. Next base: position 218,796 of record RJWJ010000366.1, on the reverse strand, counting down.
ACCCCAAGATCCACAATTAAATTATTTGACTGGAAAGAAAAATAAAACAAACATAATCCTAACTTAGGTTTTACTCCTTAAAAATGAATTTTAAAAAACCAAACCCTATACATTGTATAACAATTACCCATATATTCTAAATATCAACAGATGGTTTACTGGATAAATATTAATAATTTCTTAAACTTAGCAAAAAATCATAGAATCTACCATTTCGAGTTTTCTATGTGCTAGGCATCGTTAAGCCTGTTACACGCATCTCATTCGGCATGTAACTATACTCAAGAGAAATAGTAAACTCTCCAAAAAGAACATTTATTATAAAATAGTGGAAATGATATGCACCAGCAGAACTGGAAAACAAAGTTTTAAAATTATACCTAGTTTTGTCTTCTACTGACGTATCTTCTGAACTTTTGCTTTCTTCTTTAAAATACTGGCCTGAGCTAGATGGATTAGCAAAAGTAGATATGAAAGGTCCCAGAGACTGAAAAGCTGCCTGGCGAACCTAGGGACAAAAAAGGGACAATAATAAAACATTTTAAAAAGGATTTTTATACATACACGCACACATTTATATATACTTAATAATCTATTTTCGGTATGCCTAAAGTATGTTTAGGATAATACTAAGCTTTTCTAATAGAAACCCAGGTTCAGAACTATAAACCTATCGTGGATGGGATTAAGATTAAAAAGAAAAAAAGAAAAAAAACTATGAATCATTCTTCAGTTATGATTTAAAAATCTTTTTAAACTGTTTTTTCTTATTTACTTTCAATTGTTTTTATTTTGGCTTTAAAACTTAAACCATAATAGTCTGAATATGAGATCCCATAAAACATCTGCATAGAACGAAAGAAAGTCCTGTTGTTGTATACTCAAGAACAAAAAGAATGAAGAAAACCGAGAATGCCAAACAGAAAATATAAAGCAACAAAGTCAATAAAATGCCATTATAAATATATTTAATGTTTTCAGGTAGAAAAGATTGTAATTTTCTTACTACATGAAGGCAAGGCAGATGTACCACAACTACATGCATATCCATCAGAAATATAATACTGACTAAATTATATGTCACAAAGATCTGAAAACATGTATTTCTGTTCTCAATGACTGTCTATGTAGGAAGGGCAAAAAGGAGATTACGGAATTTTATTTCATGTTGTATTTTTATATTATTTTTAAAATGAAGATTTTTTAAAAACAAACATTGGAAAAGGAGAAGTTTTATGAAAGGAAGGAAGGATAGACACAACCCAACAAAAGCAATCAACGAAAAAACTGGTATGTTACTAAAACCTTGACTTTGTCAAAAATCAATTTCTCTGAAGTTTGGCATTCCTTTTCTAGACAAACAGCCTAACAATGCCTTTTGCAAGTTTTAAAATAACGGTTATAGAGTATGTGTATTTTTACAAAGGCAAATAAATGTAGAGCATAACTCTTATTTGTATTTACCTACTTGGAGAAGCATATACAAAATGGTTCAACAGGTTAAAAAAAAAGGTAAGAATTCATAACAGAGAAAAGAATAGCTTGTGAACTTAGGGTTTTTCTTCCCCTTTATAAATCAACAAACATTCTTCCATAAAAGCATACAAGGTCACTTTTTAAATTATATTGCATGAGTTTAGTCTTCTCTAGATATTGTTACATCTCTGAGCTTGTTCTAATAAAGGGCATATAAAACTTATTTAAAGCATTAGATAAGTTTATTCTGTCATTAGATTAGAATGAAAAGAGTCTAATGTGGAAGAGCAACGTCACCTAGGGGTGTCTAATAAGAGTTAATTAAATCACAACGTTAAAGATTAATCTGCTTCCTTGAGTTCACAAAAACAGAAACTGAAATCCAAATATTGATACAATCGTTTCCTCAATGTCACTCTATAATTACAGTGGGATCAGGACTACAATCCCAGTTCCTTAACTCTCTAACACATCCCACAGCATATAACTGAGTAATTTTCCAACACTACAAAAATATTTCTACTTTGAGCTACTCCTCAAAATGAAGTGATTTTAAGCTACTATTATTTTTACTAGTTCCAATGACTTTAAGAAGTAACAAACTAATGATTTTAAACAAAGGTTCTGAAAACCACTAAAAAATCCACAAGTCACTCAAAGAATGAATATTAAAAAATTTCAGCAATAAAATTAACTTTCAATTCAATCTTAACTTTTGAGAAGGGATAGTCCAGTAGATTAATCTTCCCCAAACAACTTAACATTTTTCTGACAGAAGTCTATCTTCTCTTTCTTTCTTTTGTACTTAAATAGGCATAGGATTTACATACAAAGTGTGTGTACATGTATCTCTCTCAAATAGGCAGAGGATATACAGCTGGCCCTCTGTATACATGGGCTCCGTGGATTTAACCACTTGCAGACTGAAAATGTAGTTAGGCTCTCAACTGTTACATCTGTATTGAACATGTGATATTTTTCTTTTCATTATCCCCTAAATTATACCGTATAACAACTACTTACATAGCATTTACACTATATTAGGTAGTATAGTAATCAAAAGATGATCTAAAATATACAGGGGGTATGTGGAAGTTACATGAAAATATTACACTCTTTTTATGTAAGGGACTTGAGAATCCTCAGATTTTGGTATCCACGGAGAGTCCTGGAACCAATCCCCCCCAGATACTGAGAGAAAACTGTATGTATCTAAAATGACCAAGATATCCACATTCCCAAATTAGCAGCAAATAATGCATGTTACTGATCCAAAACAATGACCAAGTATAGTTTCAAAATGAAAACTTCAAATAAGCTATGTTAATGTTTTCTAACAATCTTATAAAGAATATTACAAAAACATTAAAATAATACTAAGGCTTAAAAGTCTTTCCCTCTGTGTCAATTTTGCTTTGGAAATGAATGTGGTAAGGTCCTGAGATCGAATTCTGCCACGACAGCATGAGGAGCTGAGCTAACTCACTCCCCAGTGAAACGTGAAATTTAAAAAATGATCATTCAAAGCCTCTGGATATGGTCCTAAGAGAAAACAGCAAATGAAAAAATATCTATTCAAGAAAATCTACCAAAATTCAGGAAAAAAGCTGAGAATCTGTGTTATCTGAACTGAAACCACTCCCTTCTTACCCATCCTCCAGCCTGGCGAGGTGGAGACCCTACTCAGGGCCGCTGCAGCCAAGAACACTGGGCTCCCTCTCCCCAGCTCCTACTCACAGGCTTTCTGTGTTGCTCCCCCATCCCCTAGCTCCTGATGCTGAGACCAAGTCGTGGCGGACCACAGTTGAGAGGTGGGGGGTCCTTTCTTTCACCCAACACCCACTTGTAGAACAGAGGCTCTACCTCAGGCATGGCACACTGAGAATACTGGGGCCCCGACAGTCGCTGTTCCAGCTCACAGCAGTGATTCCCGACCAAGAGAACCTCAGGCTCTGCCCTCCCATGCCCACCAAATTCCTGTCATCCCAGGGTGACTGTGGGCTTACCCAAACCTGTGCCTCCTGGAGGAGGGAAACAGGCTCCACTGAAGTATACAAAAGCCAGTCACTAAATGAACAAGTAAATAATCATAGGGCTTGTGGGGAGAGGGGACGACCAATACCAAAGTTACTACACTGTATTATTTAAAATGTCCGGTTTCCAATAAAAAATTACAAGGCATGCAAAGAAAAATCCATGTTAGGAAAATGAAAAAAATCACGCATCAGAAACTGCACAGGAGAGCAATCAGATTTCAGACTGAAAAAAAAAAAAAAAAAAAGACTTCAAAGTAGCCATTATAAATATGTTCACAAAACTAAAGGAAAGCACGATCACAGAGCAATGGAAGGCATGGGGACAATGCTGCATTAACCAGAGAATAATATCAACAAAGAGAAATTACTTAAAAAGAACCAAATAGACTGGAGTTGAAAAGTCCAATAACTAAAATAAAAAATTCACTACGTAAGCTCAACGGTAGATGTGAAATGCCAGAACAAAGAATTAAAGATCAATACAGGTTATATAAGCCAAAGAACAGAGAGGGGAAAAATACGAGAAAACAAACAGGGCCTCACAGAAATGTGGGACACCATTAAGCACACCAACATACATACAATGGGAATGCTAGAAGGAGAGGAGAGAGAGAAAAGAGAAGAAAAAATATTTGAGGAAATGTTGGCTAAAAATTTCCCATTTATTGAAAAACAACAATTTACAAATCCTAGAAGCTCCATCAGCTCCAAGTAGGATAAACTAAAAGAGATCCACAAATGGACATATCACAGTAAAAATTCTGAAAGTCAAAGGCAAGGAAAAAATCTAGAAAGCAACAAGAGGAAAATGACACATCACTTACAAGGGAACCCCCCAGAAGATTAACAGCGGACTTCTCAGTAAAAACAAAGGAGGCCACAAGGCAGTGGGATGACATATTCCAAGTGCTCAGAGAAAAAACACTGTCAAGCAAGAATCTCAAATTCGGCAAAGCTGCCTTTCAAAACTGAAGGCAGAACAGACATTCATAGACAAAAACTGAAAATTTGTTACTAACAGACCCACATTATAAGAAATACTAAAGGAACTTGTTCAGGCTGAAAGCCAGTTACCCTGGATGGTAATTCAAAGAAAGAAGAAAAACCCCAAATCAATAACTTAACCTTCCACCTGAAGACAATGGAAAAAGAAGAGCAAACTAAACCAAAAGCAAGCAGAAGGGAGAATACAATAAAGGTTAGGATGGAAATTAATGAAATAGATAATAGAAAAATAGAAAAAAAAGTCAATGAAACCAAAAGCTGGTTCTTTAAAAAGATCGACAAAATTAACAAATCTTTACCAGAATGGCCAAGAAACAGAGAGACAAGACTCAAATTACCTGAATTGGAAATGAAAGAAGGGGCATAACTACTGACCTTACAGAAATAAAAAGATTATATGGAAATACTACAGATAATCATATACCAACAAATTAGATAAGTTAGATGAAATGGGAAAATTCCTAGAAAGGCACAAATTACTGAAACTGACTCAAGAAGAAATAGACAAGTGAAGAGACTGAATTAATAATTAAATAACTATTCACAAAGAAAGGCCCAGGCCCAGATGGCTTCACTACTGAATTCTACCAAGTATATATAGGAGGATTAATACCAACTCTTTAAAAATTCTTTCAAAAAACAGAAGAGGAGACCAATTCAATTTTATGAAGCCAATTCATTTTATGAAGCCATTACTCTGATAATAAAACCAGGCAAAGCCATCATAAGAAAACCACAGACCAAAATCACTTAAGATACAAACACAAAAACCCTCAACAAAATACTGGAAACTGAATCTAGCAACATATAAAAATAATTACACACTATGATCAAGTGGGAATTGTTCCAAAGACGCAAGGTTGGTTTAGCATCTAAAAATCAATTAATGTAATATATCCTGCCAATAGAAAAAAATAAAAAAAGATTTATATTTATAAAGAAATTTTGTCCAGTTACAAAAAAAACAGTTAAAATAGTAGTCTTTCTACAGTCTACTCCTAAATGTATGAACAATAACATATCTTAAAAGTTATAAATTATGAAGTCAAAATTATGTTCACTTTAAAATAGATTCAAATGAATTATTTTACAAAAATGATAGACAAAATCCTACCCAACGTGAAGGATCACTGATCAAATTAATAAACAGTGCTGATAATTTAGTCCGTCGGATTTCCTGACATGTTGCACATGAAACCGCCATAAAGCATTCAGCACAGGCCTTGCGGACTCCCCATACATTATCAGAACAAAGCTGGAAAAATCTGGGTAGCTATGTAAGAAGGAAAGGGTTTTGTTAGTCAAAGACAGTAGTTCCAGCAGTTACTTCTTTTTCATTTTCTGCTTTCATAGAGATTTTTTTTCTTTTTTTTTTTTTTTGAGACAGACTCTGTCCCCCTGGGTAGAGTGCAGTGGCATCATTATGCCTCACTGCAACCTCCAATTCCTGGGGCAAAGCAATCCTCCTGCCTCAGCCACCCAAGTAGTTGGGGAACACAGGTGCACACCACCTTGCCTCACTAATTTTTTCTATTTTTGGTAGAGATGGGGGTCTCGCTCTTGCTCAGGCTGGTCTCAAACTCCTGACTTCGAGCGATCCTCCTGCCTCAAAGCTCCCAGAGTGCTAGGATTACAGGGATGAGCCACCACGCCTGGCACATTTTCTGCTTTCATAGAGCATGTATGTATGTATGTATGTATGCATGCATGCATTTATTTATTTATTTACTTACTTACTTACAGAGTCTTGCTCTGTTACCCGGGCTAGAGTGCCATGGCGTCAGCCTAGCTCACAGCAACCTCAGACTCCTGGGCTCAAGCGATCCTTCTGCCTCAGCCTCCCAAGTAGCTGGGACTATAGGCATGTGCCATCATGCCTGGCTAATTTTTTATATACACACACACACACACACACATACATATATATATATATATATATATTTTTTTTTTAGTTGTACAGCTAATTTCTTTCTATTTTTTAGTAGAGACGGGGTCTCGCTCTTGCTCAGGCTGGTCTCGAACTCCTGACCTTGAGCGATCCACCTGCCTCGGCCTCCCAGAGTGCTAGGATTACAGGCGTACGCCACCGCGCCCAGCCTTTCAGAGAGTTTTAAACACTGGATTTTCTTAATAAGTAGAAGACCTATTTAGTATTAATACTCAGCAATTTTTAATAAATCACCTCTAATTCGTAACCGAACTGACTATGCAGAAGCAAAAACACTCCCGACAAACAGTTTAAATGTTGTTCAAGAGCTTGTACCTGAACTTAATTAATTTGCATAACAGACAGTTTCCGAAACTTTTTCAGTATGTAAACTTGTATATCAACCACATACATTCCATATACTATTTAAAACTAACCTGCTATAGATTTAATATGCCACCCAAATATGTGAAGGTTGTGATGAAATTAAAAGTTCAATTGCATAAACAATTGACTTGCTTCACAGAAATGGAAGAGGTAAAAAAAGAACAGTGGTTCTGACATATATGTATATTTTTTAATAAACTGTCTTTATCAAAACACAATTCAAGTGACCGGATTACAGAAATTTAAACCTCTAAATTCAAAGTTATTATTTCTTTTCTGGTTTATATTCATGGGATTGTGTTAATAAAATTTTGGGGTAAATGTATGCATTTCAAACTTTATGTACTACACTGTTTACTCCTTTATATCTGTGATACTTACCAACATTTCCTCAGTAGCTTGCTGGCCAACTACACTGCAAATATCTCCAAAATTGGCAGCACAGACCTGACAACAAAAGCATCATTGACATTTCAAAACATTACATACAGAGTTTTTAAAAAATAACCTTTTAAATTTCACATATCAATACATTAACCATTAGAATTATGTGTTTTTAAACAGAAAAAAAAAAACTGTAAAAAATACCTTTCGAACATGGAACATTCTGCAATCGCAGCACATCTCACAAAACCTAGGCAGGATAAGACGCTCTGTAATATCCTTCCCAACCATGGGAGCCATTTTGCACATTATCTAAAATAAGAACAGAAACACACTGGAAATATCTTTAAGGCTTTTTCAGTATATAATTTAAGGAAATATAAAATGTGATATGGCATTACATTGCATACATCACAGAAAACATTCATAGTTAATTGTTAATTTCATCTTGTTTATCCAAGTAGGAAACAGAAAATTAGATATTAACCACTATCAATAAACTCAACCAATAAACACTAAATAAATGCACAGAAAATCCTAAGATTTCATTTTTGTTCTGTCTTATTAATCATTTTGCCCAGAAACTTTAAAACAAAAAACTCCTGCTCTTTCTCAGTAAAAAAAATATAAACCGTGATTGTTCAAAGGGAAAGATTATCCCTCAGAAGGATCTGGATTTAGCAAAACTGTATTGCTAAAAAAAGACTACACAGAGGCAGTCCTCAGTCCTCATCTTACAAAGCCCTGTGTTAACTGAAGCTCATATATGCTGGAACCATGTCTTGGTTTTGCAAAGCTTTGGTTCCAAGGAAAGCAAGGACAGTTTCAATATGGATGTGTTTCAGTTAACATGATACCAGGCAAAGTGAGGATTAACTTTATTTGAAAACTAGCCCTTTATTATTTAAATACATTTCCCCCATAGTTAACACAGAAAGAAATCTGATCGTCTGTTATCATCTATCAATTATATCCACTGCTAGACTGCAAATATGACAAGAAAAAGAAGTAAAAGGCATACAGATTGAACAGAAAGAAAATTATCTCTATTCATATATGACATGGTTGTCTACATAGAAGATCACAAGGAAATCTACAAAGAAGCCACAAGAACAAAGAAGTGAGTTTAGGAAGGTTGTAGGATATGTACCAGAATACAAAAATCTATTGTATTTCTACAAAGTAGCAACAAACAACTGGAAACATTTAAAAACAGTATTACTCACAACGGTGTTTTTTAAAAAACATGAAATCTAACAAAATACATACAAGATCTTTCTGCCAAAATCTATAAAATATTTATGATATAAATCAAAGAATTAAATAAATAGAGAGATCTACTTCATTCATAGATTGTTAGGCTGGCAACTCTCTCCAAATTGATCGACAGACCCAATACAATCCCCAACAAAATCCCAGTATCATCACAACTCAAGATAATGCCTACCTATCTCTTATATCTCAAAGCTAGTTTTTTTTTTTTTTGAGACAGCATCTCGCTCCCTCACCCTGGCTAGAGTGCAGTGGCGTCATCACAGCTCACCGCAACCTCAAACTCCTGGGTTCAAACAATCCTACTGCCTCAGCTTTCTGAGTAGCTGGGACTATAGGCATGTGCCACCACACCTGGCTAATTTTTTCTATTTTTAGTAGATATGGGGTCTCGCTTTTGCTCAGACTGGTCTCGAACCCCTGATGTCAAGCGATCCTCCCACCTTGGCCTCCCAGAGTGCTAGGATTGCAGGGCTGGGCCACCGTACCCAGCCCATTTTTTGAATCTCCAAGCTATCTCCAAGCCCTAGTTAAAGATCCAAAGTTATACTGTATCACTGATGTAGCATAACTAAATTTACTAGATGAATTATTCCCAAGATAGAGGAAAAACTGGGGACCAGGGAATATAAAACATGACAAAAATAAACATAAATCAATTGTAAGATTCACGAAATTACTACTAGTGCTGGATATAGTCTTATTATGTTTTACCAGTTTTAAATCCTATCAAAAATTCTAATAGAGTAAGTTAAACTCTGATCAATATAAACAATTATGCCAAGGCAAAAACTGATTTCCTTTATTGAAGAATTCCTGAAATTAAAAAAAAAAAAATGTTTCGGAACTAGGCAGAGGTGGTGGTTGCATAACACTGTGATTATACTAAATATCACTGACTTATACACTTTAAAATGATTAATTTTATGTTATATGAATTTCACGTCAATAAAAATACTAAAAATCTAAAAATAAGATAATGGATTCAAGAAATTTTTTAAGGAAAAGAGACTAGAGACATCATCTAATTCATCCCACTAATGATGATCTGGAAGTATTATACAATTTTGGTGTAATTTTTTGATATCAATGAAGATATAACTACTACTTTAGGTTTAAATAGTGAACTCTCACTATCCAAACAGATTTGAATAAATTTTCAGATGAATTTATCACTTTTCTAATTTATTATCAGAATTCTTATTATCCGAACACAGGAACCACAGATGTGAATCACAGTATATATTACTCCATTCTAATTCATGCCCTAATTATGACTGCTCCCAAATAATCGGAATATTAGCTAACCATGTCAAAAATCCCAGAAACTCACTATTATACTTGATTTTATGTGCATGACTTAATCTATATATTCTTCTAATAATCATTATTGACATCATGTATCATAACAAAATTACTTGCCTGACTATCCTCCTCCCAAAGACCATACTGTCAAAGGCAGGAGCCAAGTATTATTTTTTTATCTCCTGTGCTTATAGCACCAAGAAAAGTGCTAAATAGCAACTGAAGGGCTTCAAATGCTTTTTTCATTCAACACAGGTTTTTTTTTCCTAATTGCACTGGTAATAACCATTTTATTTTTCCATTTTGACATAAAAATGAATTTATAGTTACTTATTATTTTCTTATTGTGTGAAAGTACACTTTTCCCTTAAGCTTTCATGTACTTTTCTAGCCCTGATTAGATTTTAAACTTAAAGATTTGTAGCTACTTTAATACATGTGTGTTAAATGAGATAAACCAGCTTAACATTTAATGAGCACCTCCTATCATTCAAGTTTTGCCTAAATGAAAAACTGGCATTCTACTTACAGCCACAGCTTCTGTTTTCACATCATCGTTGCTATCTGGGGCAGTCAGCTCTATGAGGACAGGGCACACTTTGGTCTCTACATCAAATCGCTCAATTAGTTCCTGCTCCAGCAGAGCCAGCAAAGCTGCCTGACTTGTTTTCCTCACCTAGGAGAAAAACAACATAAACAAAGTAAATAATTAATATAACAGAACTCTATCACTTGATTTTTACAAACTTGAAGACTTCTCATCTCAAAGGGATCCCAAACTGGAAAACTTTGCAAACAAATATTTGTGGGTTTTTCAATTATTACAAAGACAGAACTTGGTAGGCTGTGTAATAATAGATGAAGTAGAACACAAAAGCCATCCCTGTAAAAGATGTCTCACAAAGTAACAAATATTTCAAGGGACACCTAGGAGGGAACAAGTGAGAGTGCAGTCACTAGGCACTGCCCATAATGGCATTAAAGAGACCTAGTAGATTGTCAGACTCTCAACACATCTTGTCTAAGACAAATGGTCATTTCTGAAAAACAGAATAATGAAGTGAAAGAGGAAAAAACATTCCAATGAGACCACTTAGGCTAGCTACATTACGCTACATCGACTTCTCTTAAGAACACGTAAATGGTACTCTTACCTGATTATTCTGATCTGCAAGATATCGAACCACAATAGGTAGCAAGTATTTGGAAAAAGCATATGGTATTGAAGGCCGGTTTTCTTGACAAAACAATGCAATATGAGGCACCTGTTCCATCAGCTCCGCTCTCACAGTTGGTTCTATTGAAATAACAGCAATGTGAGCAAACATATTCTCCCATAGTAAGAAAATCTTTATCTAGGATTCACACTATCTAGGCAGGCTTTGGACTTTCAACCTCAGCATAAAAAAGACTTACAAAAACATTCTCTGTGCAATCCTTTTCATGACCATACACAGGTCAATCCCATGAGTGAAAGTAGGACCTTACCCCAAACCCAAGCTTCTGTTGTTAACACAGTATGCATTGTGTATGTAAGAATCTCTTATAATAAATGAATTTATTCACCACCTACATTATGCCACATGGTGCTAGGGGTTAAATATCTGATATTTCCATCAATATTATGACATGATATGATCTATAAACTCCACTATTTAAGAACCTCCTAGGACAAGTCATCAGAAGTGGCTCCTAATCTTAATTCAGTCAATGAATGAAAGATTTATAATTAGACTTAACAAAGATTAAAAGAGGATAAATGAGTACCAAGGGAGAAAGATTTAAAAAAAAACTTTGAAAGACCCAAGTGTATATGGAAAATTTAAATGTTAGAAATATGGCATTTCAAATCACTGGGTTTCAAAAGGATGAACTGTCCAATAAGTAAGGCAGGAAAATCAGCTAGTTATGTGGGAAAAAAGATTCCTACTGTACACCATACATAAATTCCAGGTGAAATAAAGTTCTAAACTTTTATTTTTTTAAAAAAAAGATCGAAAGCACTAAAAGATAACATTAAAAGCAATGTTCAATCTTTAAGTGGAAAAACAAAATCCAAAAAAAAAACTAAAAGACAAGCTAATTTCACTTTATAAAAACTTCATTATAGACAAGAGATCATACTCAGTTTTAAAGGCAAAAGAGTCTAAGAGAAGATGTATGCTTAACAAAGTATTAGGAAGTAAAATATACAAGGAACATGAATATAAGAAAAAGGATACAAATGGGCAATTCATAGAGGACACCCAAGTGACTGAAACACAGACACGATGAATTATCTGTAACAAGTTATTACATCACACATCACTAGAACTTTTGTACCTATTAATGATTGCATGAATGTGTCCATTGGAATTTCAGATTTCCACAAAGAGAAATTAATACAGATATGAGTAGAAAACATACTACCATTTTACAAAGCTCAGAATCTTATCAAAAAACCAATATTTGGAATTTCTATGATACTGCTGTGCCATGGGAAGTTAGATTTGAACAACATAGAGTGCTTCTGTTTTAAAGAAAACCTAATTTCTTAAAAAGTAGACATATAGGCCTCTACTTTTTCTCCTGAATTTGCTAATTTAACACTAATGTAATAACAGATATTTTTGAAGCAAAAGGACAGTTACAGTTAAGAAAGCAATCAGCAACTTTTCTTTCTTCAAAATCCTGTTTAGGCAAATAGTCCAATGGAACAAAAACGGACTCCAGAAACAGACCCATGCACATGTAGATAACTGATTTATGAAAAGGTAAACAGGGAAAGATGGTCTTTTCAATGAATGGTGCTGTGTCAACTGGCTACTCACATACAAAAAAAAAAAAAAAAAGAGGCTGGGGGTACAGTGGCTCATGCCTGTAATCGGAGCACTTTGGGAGGCTGAGGTAGGAGCATCACTTGAGGCCAGCGGTTCAAGACCAGCCTGGTAAACAGCGAGACCCCATCTCTACAAAAAAATAGAAAAATTAGCCAGGCATGGTGGCGTGCACCTGTAGTTCCAGCAACTCGGGAGGCTGAGGCAGGAGAACTGCTTGAGCCCAGGAGTTGGAGGCTGCAGTGAGCTATGATGATGCCACTGCACTTTAGCCTGGGTGACAGAGCGAGACCCTGTCTCCAAAAAAAAAAGAAAGAAAAGAAAAAGAAACGTGTCCCCTACTACTTCATATCATATACATGAATACATTCCAGGTGGAATATAGACCTAAAGGTCAAAGGCAAAAACAATAAAGCTTCTAAAATTAGAGAATATAGGAAAAAATATTTGTGACTTCAAGGTAGGGAAAAATTCCTCGGATGACACAAATAGCACTACCCATAAAAGAAAACAGCATCTCTTCTTTAAAGAAACACCATTATCAAAGTGAAAAGCCACAGAGTGGAAAAGATACCTTTCATACCCATAAACAACATCGGGCTCGTATCCCAGAATAAAGAATTCCTGCAAATCTGTAAAAAAAAAAAAAAAAAAAAGACTGCCAATTTTCAAAAAGGGGAAGAGACTTGAACAGACATTTCAAAAAAGATACCCAAACAGCTAATAAGCATAAAACCAGGTACTCAACTTCATTGGTAACTGAGGAAATGTAAATTAAAACCAGAGAGAGATACCACTACACACCCATCCACTGCCCTTTGGCAAAATTTAAAATAAGCAAGTGCTGGTGAATATTTGAAACAACAGGAACTCTGATACACTGCTGAAGGGACCACAAATCGCTATACCACTTTGAAAAACTCTATGGTATATCTATTAAAGATAAATCTATGTATACCCTATGACCTAGTGGCTCCAATTCTAAGTATATACCCACAGAAGTGTGTGCACCTGTGCTCTACGTGACTCCTTGGCTCAGATCAGCATTAACAGCCTAAAGCTAGAAGCAGTCTAAGTATCCACTAACAGAACAATAGATAAATAAGTTGCAATAGATTCATATAACAGACCATGGGTAAAATCAATCAATCAACACAGTTACATTCAACAACATGGATGAATTTCAGAAATATAAAGAAGCCAGCATAAGAGTACATTCAGTGTGATTCCACATAAAGTTCAGACAGGCAAACTAATCTGCACTTTTAGTGGTCAAAATGGGCTTCCCTACGGGGAAGAGGGATAGGACAGAAATTAGGAGGTGCACTGTGATGGTTTCTGGGATGCTAGTTCTATTTCTTGATCTGAATACTAATTACTCGAGCCTTTACTTTGTGAAACTTCACGGAGCTGTACATTTATAGTTCATGTGTTTTTTGCAATGCATTACACTCAATATGAAAAGAGTTTTTTAAAAACTGCTTCAAATATGTTATTTCTAAGTTTGGGCATGAATTTGTAACTGGTTTGAGTTCCAAATTTACACATCCCGGCATAGTTTGAGAACTATCTCTCCCTCTACATGCAATAAAAACACATACATACACATCTCATATACACACATGAAATCAACGTAAAATTAGTCCTAGTTGCTAACAACCCTGAGCCTGGTAGACAAAAACATTGTGGGAATGTCCCACAATGAAGGATGAATCAAACAACAAATTCCCATGAAGACCCACTAAAGATGAACTCACAATCCAAATCTATAAAAAAAGACACGAAAATGATCCTTCAGTAGCAAAAGGATTAAGATCCAATGGAAGGATTAGCTATTATAAATAATCTTTTAGCGGTTTCAATCATTTTAAACATTCTATTTTAAAGATATAAAAAAATGAAAAGCAACTGAAAAAGAATATGAGAAAAGAATAGGGAAAGAAAAACAAGATCTGAAAACAAAGCACCTGAGGCTCCTGAAAATGAAAAATGGAGTTAATGGCAATGAAAAATTGAACAGTCAGATGAAAGGTTAGACTTCAGTAGCAAATACTTTGCTGACAGAAATTAGCAAAATGCAGTCAGGAGGCCGGGCGTGGTGGCTCACGCCTGTAATCCTAGCACTCTGAGAGGCCAAGGCGGGCAGATTGTTTGAGCTCAGGAGTTCGAGACCAGCCTGAGCAAGAGCGAGACCCCGTCTCTACTAAAAATGGAAAGAAATTAATCGGACAACTAAACTCTATATAGAAAAAATTAGCCGGGCATGGTGGCGTATGCCTGTAGTCCCAGCTACTCGGGAGGCTGAGGCAGGAGGATCGCTTGAGCCCAGGAGTTTGAGATTGCTGTGAGCTAGGCTGACACCATGGCACTCTAGCCCGGGCAAAAAGAGTGAAACTCTTGTCTCAAAAAAAAAAAAGAAAAAAAAAAAAAGCAGTCAGGAGACAAAAAACTGAAAAATAAGAACAGTTAAAAGCCATAGAAAATACAATATACTTTTATCTAATAAGAGTTCTATATTCTCAACCACGTAAAATATGTTTACTCGAACAAAACAAACATGTCTACTCAAACAAAATCCTTTTTAAAAAAAGGATTTTAAGATAAAGGAGAAGCAATATTCAAAATATTAAAGGATGAAATTTCTCATATCTAACGGAAAGATAACAATCCTTAAATTCAAGAAGCAGGGCAAATCCTAAATAGAATAAACAAAAAAAATTGTACCTAAATACATCACAGTGAAACCCCACAACATCAAGGAAAGGAAATTGAAAATGCAATCAGGAAGAGAAACCAGATTACCTACAAAGACAAAATTAGACTAGCAGATTTCTCAATAGCAACAACAGCTGGGAACAGTGGCTCACACCTGTAATGCTATTATAGCACTTAGGAAGGCCAAGGTGGGAGGATAGCTTAAGCCTGGGAGTCTGAGACCAGCCTGAGCAACATAACAAAACCCCATCTCTGCAAAAAATTAAAAAAAAAAGAAACATAAGCCAGGCGTGGTGGTGCACACCTGTAGTCCCAGCTCCTTGGGAGGCTGAGGCACAAGGACCACGTAAGCCCAAGAGTTGCAGTGAGCTATGATGATACCACTGCACTCCCGCCCAGGCAACAGAACAAGACCCTGTCTTTAAAAAATAAAAAGGAAAAAAAAGGAACAATAGCAGCAAGAAGAAATGGAATAATATTGAAACTATCAACTAGATTTCTACACTTTGCTACATGATCAATTAAGAGTAATGGGGAAATAAAAACATTTCAAACTAAACCAGGTTTAGTTTTACAAATGGATGATTGACTTTTATTGCAAGTGAGAAAACACCCAGAAAGAAAGCAGATTACATTCATAGCCCCCTCCCCATACCTTCTAATATATTCTAAATTATTTTTTAAATTATTAATCCTAAAATATTAACATACATGATATAAAACAATGTTCTTAAATTTGTTTTGATGAAAAATTTTCAAAATTAAACCAAATGAGCCTACTATAAAATGTTCAGGTCTTAGTAACGGATTTTATTTTGTTGTTACTGATGAGTTTGATTGTTACTTAGGAAATCTTTTAAAGAAATCTCATATCACATTAACTTTTTCATTAGTTTTTAGAAACACATATTTGATTTAAAAACCTTCCTAGAAATAGGGTAAATTCACTTTCTCTGCATTAACATATACCTGAATCTTCAGCCAATCTGCTAATTCTTTCCAAAACAGCAATACAATCCCTTTCATCATCGCAGACTTCCCTCAACGTATCCAGCAAACTCCGGGCCACCATTTGTCTGTAGAGAAAAATAAAATTATATATTGTTCAATGAAATCAACAGTTAATATCTAGAATTTTAAAAGAGAGAATCCACACAGTTTTTAATAAAACTTTTCCCTTACTACATTAATAAAACATGCACTAAGCCTGTAATTTCTTAAGTGGCAAATGCCAGTATTGATTTTAACTAGATTAAATATTTACCAACATATTTTTTTATCTTTATTTAACTGATTTGGCAAATTTCTAACATCAGTGAAAATTCAGTTATCTTTCAATTATTAATATCATAATGGTAAAACATATTCCTCATTATACATATATATTTTTATACATATACATATTATACATTTACATATTTTTATTGGCATGAGTTTTATATATCTATACTCAAAAAATCTGAACAAAGATTTTTTTGATTTCCCAGAAAAGTCTGACATAGGTGGTCTGGGGACAACAGTTGGAGAGACACTGCAGTACAAAGAGTGCCAGGTCTGGGTCACCACTGTGCCCCTATGCCCTTGAGCATCAGCTGGCACATGGGAAGAATACAATTCCATCTGTCCAAGAACATACTCCCCAACAAGCAATTTACACAAATAGCAAAATTATGCCTAATGGCAAAAAAGCAATGGTATTATTTTGCCAAAAAGCAAAGAAAGAATCCTGTATGTTTACTAGGATTAAGGAGTAAACAATTAAAAAAACAGATCATGCTTTGATTATTAATAAAACTTGACAACTCAGATTATGCATGTTAATACTTATTCTAAACTGGTTAATTTTATTTTCCCTACTGAAATGAATAAAACCACGCTTTCGCTTCCACTTTAACGAAAAAACATACACATACCTGTTAAAAACGTTCTCACTTGCAGCATACTTGTCCAATCTCCCCAGTGGCGTCAACATTTCATCTTGTGAGACAAAGTCCAGGGCTGAAGGTATAATAATCACATCAGACTCTGAGCTGTAGTCATCCACACCAACTATCAGAGACATCAGAAATACTCCTTATAACACTTTGAAACTAAAATATACCCCGTGCCTGTCTGCATCAGCATAAGTATGTTTTTGGAATGGTATAAAGAATCATAAGAGAACCTTAGAATCAATCCAGAAGCCATGAATGATGTAAGGATGCTTCCTCTCCTTTTTCTATAGAAATGTTATAATTGCCTCTAAAAGAGCAAGGGTCAGAGGTCACAGAAACTCAGTATGGGGGAAACAGTGATCAGAGTCTTGGGAACTTTACATGTTCAATCAGGACACTAACAACTTGTGAATAAACATACAAAAAGTCCAACACTGATAACAGTTAATTCCTGCAATGTACAAGATAAAGCTAATGGCCAAGGCAGGAGGATCGCCAGATGTCAGGAGTTAGAGACCAGACTGAGCAAGAGGAAGACCCCCGTCTCTACTAAAACTGGAAAGAAATTAGTCAGACAACCAAAAAATATACATAAAAAAAAATTAGCTGGGCATGGTGGCGCATGCCTGCAGTCCGAGCTACTCGGGAGGCTGAGGCAGAAGGATCGCTTGAGCCCAGGAGTTTGAGGTTGCTGCGAGCTAGACTGACGCCACAGCACTCTAGCACAGGCTGTTGCAAGACTCTGTCTCAAAAAAAAAAAAAAAAAAAAAAAAAAAAAAAAAATTTTAAATAAATAAATAAATAGTAAAGCTAATGAAACTGATATCTGACTTCATTTAATAGAGGAAAGCTAAAAACCATTAGTGGTATTTATATTCATTAAACAAATATTTATTAAATACATTTGTGCCAAGTACTAGTCTAGATGCTGGGGAAACAGCAATAAAAATACTAATGTTTCTGCCTTCAAAAAGCTAATATTCTACTGAGAAAACAATCTATGTTAAAATGATCATTGTAATAAAGGTATGTACAAACTGCTAGGCCAGAAATCCACTCAAGCTGCAGGAGGAAGAAAAGAAGACCAAGAAAGGGAGGCTAAAAACTAACCAGAAGGTAATGATTCAAAGGAACTAAACAAAGAGAGTCTGAAGGTGTAATGAAATAGCATTTACTGACAAAGAAGTCAAGGAAGAACTGAAAAGTGCCCACTGAACTTGGTACTTTTGTGCCATGTTGTGTGTTAATTAGCTCAACTTAACAAGGGCAATTTCCATGCTATGAAAGCAGAGAAGCCAAACAACAGTGACTGAAGAGGTAAAGGAAAATATAAATGAAGACAATGAGTGCAAAATACGCTTTCCAGAACTGTGACTGTGAGATAATAGATTGGATTAGATTACTAACCAGGGCATACAAAATAAGATTATTTTTATATTTTGTTTTGTCCCTAATGTTTAAGAGCACAATTTGAAAAATATATGAAGTATTGTTTCAGACACTGGACAAAAGGCAGTACAAGAAGGACAATGCACTCTGAGAGAAGAAACAAATGAAATAAGCCACACAGTCCCCCAGCTGACTTCCTAGAAAGAGTTTCCAGGCCACAGCACTACAGGGCCCCCACTCTATGGGGAGACATTAGAATAATTATTAATTATAATTTAATTAATCAATTTATTAATTAAATATGAGCAGACTACTTGAGTTGAGGAGACAAGAGTTGAGGATTCAGGGAGGCCAAGGCAGCTAGAATTTGCAGGGTGGAGTACCAGAGAGGATGGAGTATCATAGAGAAAGAGCTTCAGAAAGCTGCAGATGAGTCTTTAGGTGAGTACTGGGACAGTAACATGTGAGGAAATTACTAGAGTCTGGGAAAGAAGCTACCTTAAAAGATCAGGTGAACCAATCCCTGATTATCACAAAGGACCAGGAATAGTTCATGTCTCCACCAACCAAATTTTTTTAAAAACTCTATAATACATGGGGCAACAGGCAGAGTACCCAAAGGCATTGCCTTAGAAGCGGCAAGTAACTAGCCCTAGACTAACAGCTGCTCTGGTTTTGCCTAACAAAGCTTAACACAAGCCTCAAAAGGAACAGATTCTTTCCAAGTAACTGTATCTGTGTCCCAGAACAAAACTCAAGAGTATATAAATGAAAATAAAAACACCTGGCCCTCAAAAGTGGTAAAAACCCACAATGTCTAGCATCCAATAAAAAATCACTAGGCATCAAAAAATCAGGAAAATATAAACCATGGGGCAAAAAATTCAACAACAGAAAGAGACCCAGAATGGACAAAGATGACAGAATTAGCAGATAAGGATACTGAAACAGTCATTATAACTATATTCCAAATGTTCAAGAAGGTAGAAGAAACCCTGAGCATGTTAAGAGACATGAAAGATATTTTAAAAGACCCAAATTGATCTAGAGATTAAAAGAAAGAGAGAGAGAGAGAGAGAGAGAGAGAGAAAGAGAGATGAAAAATACACCAGGTGGGATCAAGAGCAGACTAAAAACACTACAGAGGAAAAGATTAGTTATTTTGAAGACAGAGCATGAGAAAAGTATCCTAAATGAAACAGAAAAAATATGGAGAAGGGAGAGAACAGAGTATCAATTAACTGCAGGACAACTTCAAGCACCCCAACACACATGCAACTAGAGTCCCCAAAGAAGGAAGCAGGGAACATAAAAAATATTTGAAATAATGAACAAAAATTTTCCAAATTTGATTTAAAAAAAAACAACTACCAATCCATAGACAGATTCAAAGGGTTCAATGAATTTCATGAGTAAGAAACATGAAGAAAAAAACACCAAGGCACAATATAATCAAATTACTTAAAAGCAGTGATAAAATCTTTTAAGCAGCCAGAGAAAAACTCATGCTTCATACAGTGGGAAAGATTCCCACAGCTGTGATTGTCAAACATCATTATATTTAATACGAGACTGAAGCACTTACCTAAAATGCAGATTCCTATATCTCACACTCAGATACTGATTATGTTAGTTTGGAGTAAGGCCCAAGAACATTTATTTTTAATAAATAACCCCACTAATTCAAATGCAGACTGTTAACCAACCATATGTGAAAACCATTCTTCTAGAAAGTAACAAAATCATATTTTGCTTCGATCTATCTGTCATGGTTGACAATCACTTCTCTACAAAGGGGGTGGGGGTGTTCCACTCTGGCACAGACACTGGTGACAAAGGTTCACTTCTATTCCCCAATACTGCTGCCTCCTGCCAATATCTGCGGAATCATTCTGGCCTGAATCATCCTCTCCCAGGTCAAGCTACTTAAAAAATTCCTCACCAATTCTTGATTGGACTAATAAGACTATGAATTTCATGTTTCTGGAGGCCACAAAGGTTTGATTACCATGGCCACAGACTGTACACTTAAGTCTTACCCAGCCATCCTGCATACACCTACCGTAGTATGTTAAAGGAGAAACTCAGAAATAATCAATTAAAAAAATCTATCACTGCTACTGAAAAACATTCTACAGCATATAAATATATACCCTAAGTGATAGCACAGTCAATAATACCCTCAGATAAAATAGCATAGAGGGAGTAAATGCTACAAGATTCCTGTAGTTTATATGAAGTAGTACATTAACTTTAAATAGATTGTGGTACATTACAATCCTAGGAGTAATCTCTAAAACATGGTATAGCCAGAAAAGTACAGCCTTCTAAGGTACAGCCAGAAAGATAATAGAGGAACTAAAATGGAATACTAAAAATTATTCAGTTAACCTAAAATAAAGTTGGGAAAGTAGCAGCAGAGAAAAAACAATGAGGCAAACCTAAAACAAACAGCAAAATAGGACAAAAATCACATTAAATATAAATGGACTAAACATTTCAGTTAAAATGCGAAGATATTAGACTAATGAGAAAGCAACACTGAAATACAGTTTGCCTATCAGAGACATACTTTTAATGTTAAAATTTCAACCAGTAGGTTGAAACGGATTTTTAAAAGATAGAACATCAAATAGTAAGCATAAGAAAGCTGAAGTGCCTACATTATTTTCAGACAAAATAGACTTAAATACAAGGAGTATCACCAGAAATGAAGAGAGACACTTCATAATTATAAAAGGGTCAGTACCACAGGACTCAGTTCTTTCTTTTGCAGTTCTTTCTGGATAACTAAAGTTTATGGATTCCTGGACACTATAATAGCACAATAGCCCTATACTGTTTCACAGCTTTTAAAATCAAGCCGCCTCCACTGATGAAGCCGCCTCCAAAAAAAAAACAAAAAAAAAAA
Organism: Indri indri; assembly: GCA_004363605.1. Classification (NCBI taxonomy): domain Eukaryota; kingdom Metazoa; phylum Chordata; class Mammalia; order Primates; family Indriidae; genus Indri; species Indri indri. The sequence continues at coordinate 197,239 of RJWJ010000366.1, read as the reverse complement.
ACATCATCTTTTAATGTTATTTGAAGTTTTAAAATGCCTAAAAGCATACCATACAGTGTTCAGACCAGTTTTTTTAAAAAGCATCTAAAAACAATGATCACCGAAATGCTTTTTCAAATTATATCTGTCCTCCCAAAATTCCAATCCTCCCTCTTTCCCTACAAATGTACTGTCTTAGGTAGCTGTTACTGCAAGCTGCAGGGGAGCCAGGATGAAAAGCTAAAAGGAGGCTGAGTGTGGTGGCTCAGCTTGCAATTCCAGCACTGGAAGGCTAAAGCAGGAAGATCACTTGAGGCCAGGAGTCTGAGACCAGCCTGGGCAACATGGCAAGGCTCTGTCTCTACAAAAAAATTTTTTTAATTAGCTGGGCATAGTGGCGCGTGCCTGTAGTCCCAGAAACTCAGGCGGCTGAGACAGGAGGATAACTTGGGCTCAGGAATTAAAGGTTCCAGTGAACTACAATTGGGACACTGCACTCCAGTCTTGCAAAAGAGCAAGACCTTGTCTCCAAAAAGTTAAGAGGAAGATCTCTTGTAAGCTCAACAACATAAGAGACTGGTTTTCAAAAAACATTTAAGAAGGCATTCTTCATTTTCTAAAACCTAACATTTAATTACAAAGTAAAAGCGTCCATGAAGAAGCTGTATGGCACATCTTTTAATTGAAAATTGGGGCTTTTAGTGAACCTTAACAGAATAGAATAGAATCCTAATAGAATGAAATAGAATTCCTAACAGGAATGGAAACCTAGGATAAAACCTAAGTTCCTATACTTAAGGCTTAGTCCATCCCTATCTCCAAGACCATTTGAAAACTGCTGCTGAACATAAATTAGACTCAATATAACCTTCTAGTTCCAAATTATGAGAAGAATCAAAGGTGTTACAATTAAAGGGAACCTGAGGAAAGAAGATGACAAGGGAAAGAAACAATAAAACAATTATATTTATCACTGTTACATATAGAACTGAATATTTCCCTCTGTATAAAAGACAAGAGATCACACAGCAGAAGAGACAAAATCATCCTCATAGTTCCAGAAGTATCCTCTATGCCACGCGCAACTCCCTGCACCTAACAGGAATCCAGGGTAGCAAAAGACAACAATCCCAATTTTTAGCTTTTTTAAATTTAAGAAAAACAGTGTTTAAAATGCAAAAGTTTAAAAGTTGGGCCCACTGTGGAATTTTAAAGATGACTAATTTAATCACTATTAGTCATAGCAAAAGTGGTGTGAAAAGGGCAGAGGCTTTTTAAGGTAAGAGAGGTCTGGGTTCAAACCCTGTCTTCTGTCACTTATGAAATATCAATGTAAACTTAGGCATGTAACTAATTAATTTGAGTCTACTTCTTCATCTATAAAATAACTGTTGTCAAGACTTTTAAGACACATACAAAGACAATGCCTATAAAGTAACGTAAACATAGTGTCAGGCAAATAAACAGATATTCCCTTCCACTCTGCATTTTGGTTTGTTTCTGATACAGAAAATCTTACTGTGGTTTCTGCATGCTTTAAATTGTTTTCAATCAACCAGTAAGTAGGACAGCACATTTACTACAATATATAGTGCTGGGCACTGAACAAGAGCTGTAGATACAAAAAGTAGACAAAAAAGTATATGTACATATATGGATATATATGTGTGTGCACATACTACTAACAAAAGATACACATACAAAATATGTTGTTAACTATTATATATTGTTAACTATTAATATTATACTTCTAAGTCTGCCCTGATAAGAAAAGGTTTCAAAGTCAAACCAATTCTGGGAAAATATACTGGAATTTACCAATTAGGATAGAAGGTATGAGGTGGGCATTCTAAGCAGAAAAAATCCAAAGATAGGGAGTCAAGGAAAACCTTTTCATGTTTAGAAAATTACTAGTAATTAGGTATAGGTGGGGCACAGGGTTCACACAGGAGAGGCAGAAAGAGTAGAGGAACGTGACCAACCAAAATCAACTGAGCATTCTAATTTTTCGAGAGTAACATTAATACATTTTGGAAAATCATCTTACCTGGCTAGAGAAATCACATCACTACCCTGCAATTAGGAGTGGCATTTGAGATTTTTCTAGCAACAACTTGACTAAATTCAAGTTATCTCCTTTGAACAATAAACAATCACAGACAACACATATACTTGCTCAACTATGCTACAATAAAATTTGGTTAAAATTATTAATTAAAATCACTTAAAAAATTAAGATAGAAGCAAAGACCATGATGTCTTTTCCAAGCCAGATGACCTCTTTGTCTTAACACAGCATTCTAAGAGAACTCCAGGCTTCATTTCCTAACACTCCTCTTCTAATGATCCTACCACTCTTAGTTGTCAAAGAACAGGAGAAAAGAGTACATAAAAGCCCTAACTCTCTAAAGAAAACAATATAATCATCCCCCAGTATCTGTGGGGGACTGGTTCCAGGAACCTCCAACAGACACCAAAATCTGAGGATGCTTCAAGTCCTGATACGAAACAGCTTAGTATTTGTATATAACCTCTGAACATCCTCCCCTACACTTTAAACCTCCCTAGATTATTTATAATACCTAATATAAAGTAAATGCTACATAAATAGTTGTTATACTGTATTGTTTTTATTTGTATTATTCTTTATTGTTGCATTGTGTGTGTTTTTTAAATATTTTTGATCAGTGGTTGATTGAATGCCTGGATGTGGAATCCGTGGATACAGAACGCTGGCTATTCTAATTCAACAGAAAGAATTCTAGTTCCACTCGCATCGATACCTTAAATATACCTCTCTTCTATTCCTTGTTAAATATGCTCAAAGATACTGTAAATTCAAGCTTATTTCATGTTCACATAACTATTTTTAAATCTTAAAATTCTCAGAAGATGGTCCAAACCTCTATTCTATTAGATGTCCCCAGAACCAACTTCAAAAAATCAACTTCCATGACAGGGCGAGGTGGCTCATGCCCGTAATCCTAGCACTCTGGCAGGCCGAGGCATGAGGATTACCTGAGATCAGGAGTTCGAGATCAGCCTGAGCACGAGCAAAACCCCATCTCTACAAAAAACAGAAAATTTAGCAGGGCATGCCAGGTGTGGTAGCATAATCCCAGCTACTCGGGAGGCCAGGCCAGGAGGATCACTTGAGCCCAGGAGTTTGAGGTTGCAGTGAGCTATGATGATACCACTGCACTCTAGCTGGGGCGTCAACCAAAAAAAAAAAAAAAAAAAAAATCACCTTCCATTCCTACCTTACTATCACACAAGCATTTAATGTACTCTAGACTGCCAAGTCAGGGAGTAAAAAAGTAACAGCAACCACAAGAACAAAAGCAAGGGAGAGGCTGGGCGCAGCAGCTCACGCACGTAATCCCAGCACTCTGGCAGGCCGAGGCGGGAGGACTGCTTGAGCTCAGGAGTTCGAGACCAGCCTGAGCAAGAGCGAGACCTCATCTCTACTATAAATAGAAAGAAATTAGCCAAACAACTAAAAATAGAAAAAATTAGCCAGGCACAGTGGTGTGTGCCTGTAGTCCCAGCTACCCGGGAGGCTGAGGCAGGAGGATCGCTGGAGCCCAGGTTTTTGAGGTTGCTGTGAGCTAGGCTGATGCCACAGCACTCTAGCCCAGGCAAGAGAGTAAGACTCTGTTTCAAAAAAAAAAAAAAAAGCAAGGGAGAGAGTAGTTTGAATAGTACATATGACCACCATTCCACTCCGGGACCACACATAAATGCTTCAGGACGTGAGAATAAAATGCAGAAGTGCCGTTCTCACAGCTGGTCTCGGTCCCCACAAACTTCTCAAAATGTAAGCACCTTGCTGCTATGTCTGAAGATGTATTTTCCCAACAACATGGCCCTTAAATACCAACCACCTCATCTAGGACTCAACTACAAGAAACAATGTTATAAATAGTAAAGGGAAAAAAACCCACTGTAAGACTTGTAAATATCATCGAAAATGACTTTTTTCATCAAATTTCTTAAAGGTGTAGATCCCTTGGCAGCCTTCATCTTCTCCTCAAGACACATAATGTCATTTCTCTTTCACTCTTGCACACTCTTCTCAAAGATCAGCAATTTACCAAACGTAGAAGGCCCTTCTCGGACCTATTGGTCTGACTTCTCTAAGGCACTTCACAGTGCCCACACCCACCGCCCCAACACCCTCTTCTTAAAATTCTTTTCTTGGGTTCTCTGTAAATAAACAATCCTGAATACTTTTCTCCCTTTCTGGATTATTCTTGCTTACTTCTTTCTGACCCCTTTATGCAGGTGGTTTCCCTACACTTTTGCCCTCATACGCACATACACACCCTGCCCTCCCTTGGTAAACTCAGTCATTTCCAGACACCACATATAATGCAGATGACCCATGAAGTTCTCTAACCCTGATCCCCAGCTCCCTGTTTGCACATACTTTGTAGAATCTCCACCTCCAAGTCATATTCCATGTCATATTTGTTCTGAAAACTAAACTGTCCAAACTAATCTTACAAAATCAGCTCTTCCTGATGACTTTCCAATCCCTATCATTCCCCCCACTCACCAAATATGAGTTACCAAATATGAGGTCTTCAGTTTTTTTTAAAGCTACCTTTCTTGCCCCCAGATCTAATCAGTTCCTCAGAACTATAATTCTACTTTTATAAAGTATTTTGTATCCATTCTCTCCTTTTAGTTCCCAACACCCTAAGTCAGAAGATCTGATACATTTTGCCTAGAGCAAACTGGGGTATTCAAACCCCATGAGATACATAAAGATTTATAACTTCATGATTGTAACTTTATCAGACTGGATAACTTTAAGGGATTTTCTTGACCTCAGCTTCCAGGTGTCTCTATCCAAAAAAACGTACCTGGGGGTTTTGGATCCAAGGCTTTTCCCTTCACAGTCTCCCATCTAACAAAGGCACACTGCTGAACTACCTAAAGCTAGGAGGAAGCACTGCCCCAGTGTAGGCAAACCTTCCATGCTAAACCAAAGAACCCTTTGAAATACTGAGAAAATGTTAAGAGATCAACTCTCTAAAGACTGCAATAAATACTTTTATAAACCAGGTGGTTTTCAATCCCTTGCTTTCAAAAAAATGAAAGACTGAAAGCTCATTAAAAATAATTTTTGGCACATAAGATGGAAGCAGTTCAAGAAAATGAGTGGCACTGCCAACAAAACACTTTCCATTCCCATTGACTTATTTATGTCAACAAAATTTCTCAGTGCTTATAGCTCTTAAAATGAAAGGTAGGAAAGATGCTAAACATGATCTCATTCTAAGCAATAAATTTTATTCATCCATGAACACATAAGTTAATTATGAATATGTAAGTTAATTATTTTTTAAATGCCCCATCCATTTCATTAAAAGATGCCTTTCCAATAAAATTCTGTTGACTAAGTGTTTATCATAATTTATAATATATTCTGGTTGATCAACTGAGTATTAATATAACAACGGAAACTCAAGAAGAACATTTTAACAGTTTTATAGCAACGGGAAATTCAAATTTTAAATTTCACTTTATATATTTTTGGTGCAAAGAAATGTGACAGGCTCACTGCTTCACTTGACTAGACTTTGGGGAAAAAATTTTTTAAAAAAAGAAATGTGACTAGGCAATCAAAATTCTCAAGCATAAAAATATATTAGGGTAAACTTCTGTGTGAGAAATGGAAAGAGATAAAGGGAAAAAATGCAAAATTCCCAGTTTAAGGGTTTATTCATGAATTGTTAAAAAGGAATGGTAATGAGTATCAAAATGCTATGATATTTATATTCCATTTTAGAAGTGATATAACCCTTATTTTTTAAAAATATTTATATTTATAATACATTAGAAATTACATCCTTTGTAAATGTGATAAAATTTTATTGAGAAAATGTAGGATGTGAATTTTAAAATGTATAAGAGTTTTCAAAATTATTGTAGTAGGTATGTAGTAATAAAGTTTGAAGACTACTTTCCTAGACTATTATAATTGCCTCAATCTATCTCCCAGTCTCCCCTCATTCTAATCTAATCTACACATCAGCACCATTTTAATCTTCCTAAAGCACTACTACTGTTCACATACTCCCTGCCTTCTCTCCCACCCCACACCACTCTACTTCCTGAAAAACCTCCCAGGCAGTCTGAATTAAGGTACAACTTTCTCATGCTGATAAGAAAGTTCAAGGGACTCCCTGATCTGGCCCCAACCTAGTTTCCTATCCTGTACACAGTCCACGGTGGAGTCAATTTTCTGCAACACACCCCACTACTTTCCTGTGGTTTCACCTGTCCCATTTCTGTTCTCTCTAGCCTCATCTCAGTTTAAATTTACCTACTACAAATACTATCCAGGGGGCGTTTCCCATTCTTACTAATTAAGAGTTCTTCCTCCTTTGAATTCTCTGCAGTCTTGGTGGCTCCTGCTTTTATGTCACCAGGAACTGCAGTGCTTGGTATTTTTTTTCTTTTTTTCATACTCTTCTACCTACCCTCACGCCTCCCCAACACGTATAAATTCCCTAAAGATAGTCTTCTAATCTTTTTATTACTTAAGAGAGTCTAATGCTTCTCAAGAAGGAGGCACATTCATTACTATTTGTTAATGAAAAGGCAGTCCATAGGGATACTTGAAGCGTCAAGGGTTTCTATACCGTACTTTATCCTCTAAGATATTCACAAGTACATTAGCATATCAATGCCTTTGAGAATACTTCACTAAAGAGAAGTGATTAATTTGTACAACCTTTCACCAAACTTGATCAAAACACCCTTATATTCCTTACATAACCTCTAATAATCCTATATAAAACAGAAAAAAACTGATAGTCTGTCTTCCCTTTCAATTTTTCCCTTGATAATGCTTCAGCCACGATAAATCTGCCAAATTTTCTTTTGTTTCCCCAGTCTTTACATTTTAGAAAATTAAAAATAATGAGACAGGCCAGGCGTGGTGGCTCACGCCTGTAATCCTAGCACTCTGGGAGGCCGAGGCGGGCGGACTGTTTGAGCTCAGGAGTTCGAGACCAGCCTGAGCAAGAGCGAGACCCCCGTCTCTACTAAAAAAATTAGAAAGAAATTAATCGGCCAACTAAAAATATACAGAAAAAATTAGCCGGGCATGGTGGTGCATGCCTGTAGTCCCAGCTACTTGGGAGGCTGAGGCTGTAGGATCACTTGAGCCCAGGAGTTTGAGGTTGCTGTGAGCTAGGCTGACGCCACCGCACTCACTCTAGCCCAGGCAAAAGAGTGAGACTCTGTCTCAAAAAAAAAAAAAAATAAGACAAACCATAGAAGATTTAAATCATTTCTATAAGAGTTATCTTAAGATTTAGGGCTTTAAAATGATATTTTAACAATAAATCAGCAAATCAATGAGGAAGAAAGAACAAGCTCTTCTGTAAAGGAGAATGTCAGCTAGCAAATCTAATAACTGATTCAGGCAAGAATCATCAATGCATTCTGACACTAACGGGTAAATATTTGTTTGGGAATGGGATAGTTCTCTATTGCCAAATTATTTCCCTTACTAATTACAAAAGGAAAAACAGAATCTTTATAGTGGAGCAATCTGACAGACATCACCCAACACTAGCAGTAATGGAGAGAATGCCACCAGGTGCCTCCAGATGTGAAGCTCTGAAGAAACTACACTATCACTTCCGCAGCAGTCCTGTTGGGGGAGGGAAAGCAGAACCTGAATCAAATCATGGGGGAATGGATAAAACCAAATATACTCTTCAAAATGTCAATATCATGAAAGGTAAAGGGTGAGAAACTATTCCACACTAAAGAGACATGACAAGTAAATTCAACGCATGAGCCTGGGTCAGCAAAAGACAGTTGCTGTAGAGGATATTACTGATGAGATTTCATATTACATAATACAATTATATCGGTGTTAAATTTTCTGAATTTTACACTATGATTATGCAAGAGAATGACCTTGTTTTTAGGAGATAAGGTTAAAAGTCACAATCGCAAGTTATTCTCAAAAGGTGCAACAAAAAAGATTAATAATGCATACGTTTTGTGTGTCTGTGTGTGTGTGCGTGTGTAACTACATAGAGAAATACAGAGGAAACTGGCAAAATGTTAACAATGGTTGAATGCAGGTGAAGAGTTTTGGGAATTCACTATAATACCTGTGGCAACTTTTGTGTAGGTCTGAAAGTTTTCAAAATAGTAAGTTTAATTAAAAAATAATTTCATTATCTGACTCCAAATTAGGTTGCAGCCTTATTTAGCTTGGCCAGAAACATCAAGATTCATCTCAGTGAATATGTATCAAAGGCCTAATGTGTACTGGGTACTCTGCTATGGGAGAAGAATAAAAATGCCACAGACCTTGAATTTTACAGTATACAGAAGGGGTCAGCCAACTATGGCAAGCAGGCCAAACTGTCCCACCTTCTGTTTTTGTAAATAAAGTTTTATTGAAAGACAACTATGTTCATTCATTTATGCACTGTCTATAGTTCCTTTCCCCTTACAATGGCAGATCTCAGTAGCTACAACAGAGACCATGTGGTCTGTAAAAGCTAAAGTAATTAATGTCTGGCCCTTTACAGAAACTTTTCAACCTCTGGTCTAGTGATGTAACAGAAACCCAATAAAAGTCATTATTTGGAGGAAGAAAAAAATAATAAAATTGAAGGACCATACAACTTAGTCCTTACAAATATAGCCCCAAACAACAGGTAGGTCAAGCTTCAATTTATACTTTGCAACAGTATAACGTTCATCAGAACTCCTTCCTTCAAATGTTAATATAAACACTAAGTTTATTAAATCCTTAGACATCTTTATTAAGTGCAAAATTGTCCTTTAGCATGTTCAATCTTACAACTGAATTTCAGCATGAATAATTTGCTAAAGTTTCATGTAAATGGAAAGGGTAGTGGTATGTTTATCTACTATCATATTAGTTACCAACATCATGCTTTCTAAACAGTATTTGATAGCCAGAGAAGTACATAGCATATTACCACACTTGCAGAGTGTGGATCTCCCAAACATTATAGATGTGCTGTTTGCTCCCTTCAGTGAGTAAACACTTTCTTTACAGTCTGTTTAACCAAATTACTTTGGTTTCCACAGGTAGTCCAAATATAAAATTTGAACTAACCCAGGCCTTTGGGCAAATTGCCACCAATCCCCAATAAATGAAGTCTTGAATGAATGTGTTATTTCTACCAAAAACAAATTTGATAGATTTAAATGTAAAAATGTTCTGTATCAAATCTGGCTTTGAATATAAATTCAAGAACCACTTCAGGTAAATACTTTGGCTGCCTCCTCCCTCTCCGCAAAAGTTCACATGTTAGAAAGGGAAAAATGAAAGTTGAAGCTGAGTGGTGAGCACATCATGGTTCATCTGCTTTTGTGTATGTCTGAGGTTTCCCATAAAAAATTAATGGTATGTACTAAAAAAATGTAATTCATCATATTGAAAACCTAAAGGAAAAAAACATATAATCCTCTCAATAGATGCAAAAAAAAAAAAAAAAAAAAACTGACAAAATCTAACACCCATTCCTAATTTCAGAAAAGCTCTCAGCAAACTTAGGGAACTTAGCCTGATAAAGAGCACTTGTGAAAAAATGATAAATTAAATATCAAAATTCAAAATTTCTCTCTTCTAAATACACTGTTAAGACAATGAAAAAACAAGTCATAGACTGGAAAATAATACTTGCAAATCACACATCTGAGAAAGGTCTTGTGTCTGGAATACAGAAAGAGCCCAGGAGTTCGAGGCTATAGTACCCCACGGTTGTGCCTGTGAACAGGAACTGCACTCCAGCCTGGACAACACAGTGAGACTTTATCTCTTTAAAAAGCACATAAGTTAACAGGAAAATAATCCAATGAAAAAAATGGGCAAAAGATGTGAATAGACACTTCACCAAAGAAGACATATAGATGGTAAATGAGCACATGAAAAGATGAACATTATTAGTCATTAATGAAATGCAAATTCGGATCACAAAGAAATACCACTACACACTTAACAGAATGGCTAAAATTAAGACTGTCCACAATAAGTACTGGCAAGGATATGGAGGACCTGGAATTCTCATATACTTTTGGTAGGAAGGTAAAATGGCATAGCCACTTTGGAAAACAGTTTGACAATTTCTTAAGTTAAATAGCCATTCCACTCCTAGGTATATACCCAAGAGAAAGAATGTATATATCCAGACAAAGATTTGTACATGAATGTTCATAGCTGCTTTATTTGTAATAGCCAAAAACTGGAGACAATCCAAAAATCCATCAACATTTTAAAGATAGAAAACAGGTGAGAAAAAAGTAGCTTGCTCAAGAACATAAAGAGAATAAAATGGCAGGGCCAGAATATGAACCCAGGTCTAAAGGTTTATAAAGGCCAGTGCTCTTTCCCCTACACAAAACTATACTGGGCTATCTTCCAGAATTACTGCACAATAAAAGCTCAAATACTAACCGATTATTATCAGTTAGACCAGAAAACAAATCTGCTCCTAAGCCTAGGGAGACAAGGAGCTAAGAAGACTTGACTTAAAAGTTAGGAGAGTTAGGAAATGGATGGAACCTTAGGTGATCCAGCAGCTCAAAGATTTGTTCTAAAAGCAGGGCAGGTTTCAAGACCCTCTTATAGAAGTTATAGGGAATACATTGCCTTTTAATTTCCTCAGCTAAAATCCCATAGGTGTGCCACCCAGCCTTCTGCCAAAACAATAAATTAGGTTTATTCTCAGATCCAAGTTAAAAGCAAAACAAAACCCTAATTCAAGTTTAGAGACATCTCACACTATCAGGTAATTCTTTGCCATCAAGAGAGAAAAATCCTTTACTCCAAAATATAAGAGATACAGTGCAAAGGCAGGAGCAAGGTAACGACAGTTTAATAAACAAACATAAATTCTTTTTTTTTTTTTTTTGAGATAGCATCTCACTCTGTTGCCTGGGCTAGAGTGCAGTGGCATCATCATAGCTCACTACAACCTTAAACTCCTGAGCTCAAGTGATCCTCCTGCCTCAGCCTCCTGAGTAGCTGGGACTACAGGTGTGCGCCACCACGCCCAGCTAATTTTAAAATTTTTTGTAGGGACAGGGGTCCTGCTATGTTGCTCAGGCTGGTCTCGAACTCCTGGGCTCAAGCGATCCTCCCACCTCCGCCTCCCAAAGTGTTGGGATTACAGGTATGAGCCACCACACACAGCCAAATTCTTTGTTTAGATGAGAGCAGGGACTGAGGCAAAAGGACGAGAAATAATAGACAATGGGTCAAACAAATGTGGCAGACTTTTGAACTTTACCTACCTTTTACAGGCAGGAACAAACAAAAACTATGCATTTAAATGTTCTGGGTTTTTTTTTCTTTGTCATGTAGCTACAAGTCTGTGCATAGTTACAAAGGGTTTTTCCCCTTTTCCTTTCTTTTTTTATTTATACATAGAGAATTGTTAGCCAAGATATCATTAACTGATTCTACACCATGTGGGGACCACTAAAACCATTTTTAGAGCACTCTTTTTGAGGCTATCAATCATATTATCTCTCTATATAAACATTTCTCTTGTCCAGTCTTGTTGGCAACAATCAAAACAGGGTACCAAGTCTCATGATTCACTCTCCCAAATCCCTACTTAACAACAGTGCTAAATATCATCATGTTCAAGGGCACCTTCCTAAGGTTTCTGAATGATTCCTTGGCTGCTACTGGACACAGCCCGAATTTTTTACTTCTCACCTCCCCCAGTGGCAAGGATTTTAAACTTATTAGAACCGGTTTTCAGAAGCAGTTGGAGGGCCTAGGGACTCTGGATGCATCATTTCTTCACTCTACTTCAACAATGCCCTCAAATGCAAAAACGGTGTAATGTAAAAGGATTCCAGAACTTCAACAAATACGAAAAAATCTGTGGTATAGCATATTCCATAATATAGTTTCTCAAAAGCTCTTCAACGTCATGCTTAATTACAGCTGAAATAAAAGCCAACAAAGACTAAATAAGCTATATTTTACCCGAGCTTCATCCTCTCTCTCTCTCCAGGTTAAATTAACCCACACGCAGCATCCTAGATTAATTTTCAAAGGCATTTTAACCATGAGGTGGAACAAAGTGCCTATAAAAGTTTGGGCTGATCAATGTTTTAAATCGGGCAATTTAAGAAAAGACAATGTTTAAAACACAATATTTAGAATCAGAAGACCTAGTTTAAATTTCTGTCTGAACTTAGGAGTTTTGTTCCTTGAGAAAATAATTTAGCCCTTTTGGGCATCAGCTGACTTATTTATTAATATTAGAATGCCACAGCCTACACATCCCAGCACTGCTGTGACGAATAATCTGTATATGAAAACTACCATAAACTATTAAGTGTTACGTAACCATTCTTTTAAAATAACATTCTTCAACATATTACTTTGTTAGAAGTTTAAATTTTAATCAAACTCCTTCAATGAAATTACTTTCGCAAACATTAGCTCATCAAATCTTACTGTGTCTTAAGTTCTACCTTACCTATCTTAGAAATCTACAACAAATGTAAATCAAAATTGCATGTTTGGAAAACTAACAATAGAAATTTGAAATAACTTTCTCTAAAGTCCATAATTTTGCATTGCCTCCCATTATTCAAGGAAAAGAATTAGTTATAAAAATTAAAAGGATTTACCCAACTCTGAAATCTGCTGAGACAACCTATATTCAAATGGAGTCACTGGTTTGCTTTCACTTTGAAATTCAAAGTATATTTCATGATAGAGTATTGAAAGTATCACTTCTAAACTTTAAAAAAGGCCGGGTGCGGTGGCTCACGCCTGTAATCCTAGCACTCTGGGAGGCTGAGGCAGGCGGATCGTTCTGAGCTCAGGAGTTCGAGACCAGCCTGAGCAAGAGCGAGACCCCGTCTCTACCAAAAATAGAAAGAAATTAATTGGACGGCTAAAAATATACATAGAAAAAATTAGCCGGGCATGGTGGCGCATGCCTGTAGTCCCAGCTACTCGGGAGGCTGAGACAGTAGGATTGCTCGAGCCCGGGAGTTTGAGGTTGCTGTGAGCTAGGCTGACGCACGGCACTCGCCCCAGGCAAGAGAGTGAGACTCTGTCTCAAAAAAAAAAAAACTAAACAAAACAAAACAAAAAAAAATACTAAACTTTAAAAAAATTATAGTTCTTATTGCATTATTTTCCTAAACTTAATTTTAATAGTACCCAATAAGGATTTTATTTACTTACCTTTTGTTTTTTTTTTTTTTTTGAGACAGAGTCTCACTCTCTTGCCTGGGGCGAGTGCCATGGCGTCAGCCTAGCTCACAGCAACCTCAAACTCCTGGGCTCAAGTAATCCTACTGTCTCAGCCTCCCGAGTAGCTGGGACTACAGGCATGCGCCACCATGCCCGGCTAATTTTTTCTATATATATTTTTAGCCGTCCAATTAATTTCTTTCTATTTTTTGGTAGAGACGGGGGTCTCGCTCTTGCTCAGGCTGGTCTTGAACTCCTGAGCTCAGAACGATCCGCCCGCCTCGGCCTCCCAGAGTGCTAGGATTACAGGCGTGAGCCACCGCGCCCGGCCGTATTTACTTACCTTTATGACCTTTTGCTATATACATACAATACACCCATTTTCCCCTATTAGAATTTTTTTTCTCCAAAGTTATCAGTCAAGTCGGTTTTTGACCAATCCTTTCCACCACTCTATGGCCTCTATATGGAGATTCTGGGGTTTAAAACAAATCAAATCAAAAGAACTGAGACTCTTATGAAGGTGTGGCAATGCCCCCCTATCAAGATCCAGACCCCACGCGGGTCCTGTCCTCGTCTCCACAGCTGCAGATGACCCGCACAACAGAGCATACCTTCTCCTGTCATACTTCAGGTTCTGCATTTAGGAAAGGCAATCAAGATTTCAGAGCTTGACCAGAAAATAAATTTCTTCCCATCCCTAGGGCCAACTTAGATCTAGCTTGGCTGAAGTGACAGGACTCATTTACAACTTCTCCGGAGGCTGGCCTCCACAGAGTGTTGCCAGAGACGGAAAAACTCATGCTCATAAGGTAAGAGCCTAGTGAGGGCAGCCCAACCTCCATTCTCTCTATAAACTCTGGTCCTCTACCTTCTCCATCCTCTCCAGGATGTGACAAGCTTTTTCATTCCCTTACCAACCACCTTGCTCTCTATGTGGGCACCATGGCCAGACTTCCTCCTCATTCTTTCTCCCTTCACAAGAGATGGCAAGTGGTCCTTCAACCGGCCGTTATGTTCAACGAACCCATGTTCCTGAATATTATGGGTAAAGGTATTATCTATCACAACTGTAGCAACTGAGAAAAATAAGCAATTACTCTAACAAAGTCTTCAACCAGGTTAAAAATATGCAAATAAACTATCTGTGCCTTCAAATGTCTAACATTTTACCCTAAATTAAAATACACAGGGAACAGAACCTTCAAAAAAGGTAATTGTAAGCTAAGCATATCAACTCTGTAATGCTCAACATCGGTATTTCCCTCTCTGCTCTTTTAAGCTTCCCTTGCGCTCTACTCATAACAGCAAACACAATAATCGCTATTTACCAGGCATCGTTCTAAGTGCTCTAAGTGCTTCACATGCACTGATTCATCTACAGCCCTCAACAACTCTACAAAGTAGGTAATACCTACTATGCCTATTTATTAACACAAATGGCAAAACTGAGGCATAGAGAGGTTAAGTAAGTTGCACAAGTCTGCCCAAAGTGACACTACACGACTGGAACACAGAGGTCAGGCTCTAGTCTGTTTTTTTTTTAAAACTCCTCTATCATTCTTAATAGTCTGTGTTGTTAATTGTGGTACTACACTGCCTCTATACTAAATAACATTTATATTAAAATGGCTTGTAAACCACTAGAGGGCTTGGATTGTGACCATCTTTTCCACGGCTACATCCCAGTACTGAGCAGAGTCTTAAAGCTCATTGTTGAATTTTCACTGGTATGCCTTCCCCTCTAGACTGCACTCCTTGAGGGTCAGGGGAGAAACTGACACTGCATCTCACTCTTCAGGAGTTCCTGACACCTAACTGAAAACAGAGGAATACTCAGTTCTTGCTCTGGACAGTCATAAATATTTGCTGAATAAATATTCTATTCATAATGTCTTGAGCAGAAATGTGAGAGTAGAAGCCTCCGTCTCAGATAACATAATCAGGGCTACCTCTCCAATCCTAACCTTGAAAGATCTGAAGTCAGCAGTTGCCTTAAGTAATATTTTAAACTTACCATTAGGCAAATAAGTGGCCTACGGTAAAAGCACTGCATGAACAGTAAAGGCTGTCCTTCTCTGTATTAGTACTGCTCCCTTTACCTGTAAGAGAGATGTTTATAACCCTCCCCCCAAAAATACTTAGCAATAAGTTTGTATATGATTCATTTACTTTAAAAATCATCACTCTTTTTAGAGAATCCTTCTAAATAGTAAATCCGTCTTACTTTAAACAACCAGGAATCTAAAAATTAAGTTTAATTTGGGTAAGGGAACCACATTAGACAACCCTAAGGACTAACTACACAATATTTAAAAGAGCGACTTCCAACTGCAGCCATCTCTGAATGACTTACACAGGTATTAGACACAGTCAGTCTCAGCCTCTGGCAGGCACTTCCCTACACAGACCGCAATTCTACCACGTTTATGCTCCCACCTCATAATTTCTTGGTCCTCTTGTGTATCCCGTAATCTACACTTCATACATTTTGCACACTCTTCATTCCTAAAATGCATTTCAAAACCTGGGAATTTTTTGATTGGTTACTATTTTGGAAGATTAGCATGAACAGAAATTATTTCAAGTTAAGTGCAATCTGGGATTTCTTTCAATACAAATTTGCTTAACTCTCTTTTCTGTCATCGACCCAGATTAATTTCTGATGCTTAGAAAAGCGTACGTAAAATGAAAAATTTCCTTCTAAATATCAATTCCTTCTCGTCACCATCTGAAAACGTCAAAAAGTTTGTCTTTTTTAAAATAAACGAATCAACTCTTTAAAAAAAACTTCAATATTTTAATATTTAAGGATGACTGGGTGTTTTTTGGATTTTTGCATTAAAGAAATATGTTCTCTAAACCTAGTAACTCCTGCCAAGGCCACACCTTCTAACCTTCCCGTAATCCACGAATCACACGGGGGCAATCTAAACTGCTAAGAAGCAAAGTAAAATTACAGGTATGTAATCTCCATACAATCAAAACCGGGGCCAGTGAAGCAAGGCGGCTGGCCAGGGATGACTCCCCACCGGCGGCCGCCGCAGCAGCACTTGAGAGCAACTCTGAGGAAACACACCTCCCTTCCTTAGAGCCTCTTCCTTCCTCAGGAGTGATGGGGGGGGGGGGGCGGCGGAAGACGCTCAAAGGCAAAAAACAAACCCTAAATTCACATTTCAAATTTCTGCCCCACCGGTTTCTCCTTCCAGAACAGACGTCCCAGAAACTCCGAGCCCGCAGGCGATTTGGGGGCGCTGGGAGGGGAAAGCGCGGGGCGGAACCCGAACTTGGGCGTTACGCGGGGCGTCTCTCTCCCCTCGCCGAAGCGGGCACCCGGCACGCCGTTTCCTCATGGAAGCGCGATTGCCCCCAAAATCACCACCCAGGCCCACGGGCCGCTCTCACCCACCCGTCTCCTCCGCCGGCCGGGCCCAGGCCGCCGCCCGCCCCCCGCCCTTCTCAGCCGCTCCCCCCGGGCCACCCAGCCACGGCGAGGCCGGGCCACTCACATCCGTCCGCGTCCTCCTGCAGGTCCTCCTGGAGCAGCGACAGGTCTGAGCCGAGGGGAGAGAAAAAGGCCCGGTCAGTGCCCCAGGGCCCGGCGCGACGCTCCCGCCGCCCGCCCTCTCGGCCCTGCGGCGCCTCCCCGCGTCTGGACCCCGCGCCGGCCTCGTCCAGGCCGCCCCTCGGGGCGGCAGCAGAGGGCGGCTGGGCGCGGGGAGCCGCCGTCGCCTCCCGCAGAACAGGGGGCCACATACCCGCCATCTTGTGGTCGCCCCCTCCTCCGCGGCCTCCCGGGGATCCGGGGCTACATGGGGCGGCGCGAGCCGGGGAGCCGGTGGACGCGCGCGGGAGGGGCGGCGAGAAGGAGGGCTGGGCCGGCGGGGGCGCGCGCGCGGGGCGGGCCGAGGGCCCGGGCCTGCCGCGGGCGGCGAGGCTCCCGGACGCCGGGGCCACCGGCCGCGCCCCGCCCCGCCCCGCCTGCCTCTCCGCTCGGCTCCTGGGCGGCCGGCGCTCCTGCCTCCTGCCTCCCCCGCTCGCGGCCTGGCCCGTCCCGGCCGGGCGGCGCACGCTCACACCCTCGGCCGGAGGTGCCCTCACGCCGAGCGCTGAGGGCGGGGGCGCGCAAGCAGCCGCCGGCCGGGACCCCGCGGCGTGTGCCGGAACCCGGCCGGGCGGGGCCTCCCGCGTCCCGGCCCGTTTATTGGGTCACCGGCCTCGCCCACCGCCTTGTCGCCGCAGCCTTCTCGGAGGGCGCGTCGCTCGCCGCCCGCGCCCCCTCCCAGGCCTGCACGTACGTCGGAGATCCGAGGCCAGGGGCGGCTCCCGAGGTCGGTTGGGCCGGGGGTCCCACCTTCGGTCAGAGGAGGCACCGCCTCCCCACCCGCCTGGGGCCCTCGCCAAGTGGCTGCTGACAAAGCCCAGGGCCCAGCTGGAGGGTAGTTGAGTGACAAAGTCATGTTGCCCAGCCAGATTTCTCATACAGCACACTTAAGGCTTACGCACCAGGTTTTTACCCCCACGTCCTGCTAAGCCTGAGCTGACCACGCGGGAAACTCACCAGCAAAAGCGTTGGCAGGCCTGGGGTCAGGTCTTGATTGGACCATTTACTTAGTAGCTGCGTGGCCCATTTGTAGAATGATGATAACTGCCTCTTGGGGTTGGTTATTGGGATGAAATGAAGAATGTAAGGAACCTAAAACAGAACGGTACTCGGTATCTAGGAGGTGCTCGGTGAGGGGTGCCTATGATTAGCTCTTTTCTGCCTTTTAAGTACTTTTCGCAGCACTTGAGGCGCTCAAGTCTGTTATCACGGATTTTATTGTTCTGTTTGAGTTAAGTTCAAGCTCCCAAGTACAAAATGGGGCCAAACCCAGGTTTTCAGACTCCGTATCATTGTCCTATCTCCATGACTCTAGTCTACCTCCAGCTCCACCCAAGGCCTCCAAAGTGGTAGTCTCCTAAAAGTGGAGAACAAAACGCCAGCTTGTATAATTGATGCCACATTAGGGGTCTGGTGTCATAGAAAGGAGATGGAATTCTAAATAGTTAATCAGCTTGTTTCTTTCTACATCATAGTCTTAACCAAGGACAGTGTATTTAATGCCATTCAGGAATCAGAGACTAAGGAATCAGATCCTCTGAAACTCATAAATCTGTGTAAAAATGGGTTCCACATAGTTATTCCAAAAAATTTCCTCTCAGATGTTACTTACAAGATGGAACACAGATTACAGTGTATGTATTGAATTTCTGGGAGTAATGAAAGTCAGAATAGACTCTCTGACTCCCAAGTGTGTGTCTTGTTTTCTCGAATATAAAATAATTAAAACTAAAGGCCAAACTTTCATGTCATAGTTCTCTCCTTCCCTTGCGTAATGCCCTTATGGGAATTCAGCTGACGCTAACTCTCAAAATGACAAGGAGTTAGAAATTCACAAACTATCAACAGAAACCAGTCCCAACTGACTCAAACCATGAGAGTTTTGCCCTGCTATGCTACTTACCTTGCCAACACCTACCACTTCAGCAATTCTGGGTAGAAAGAGAAGGAAAGAGCCGAATCAGCTCTTTACGTTAACCGGTGATCTCACTGCAATAACGCAAGCTCCTCAGAGCACCCTAGTGTTTCAGCCACTGGGCGTGCTAAGACGGAGAAACTGTCTCGATGGTCTACCCAGTACAGTTAGATTTAGTATTCTCAATGATCATGATGAAATAGAGATTATGTACCAAATCCTAGCCTAGGATATGGGATGACTAATTCTGCCTTTGGTAGCTAGACCTCAATTAAGTTTTATCTCTGGGAAGGACAGCAAAGGAAAAAGACCTGTGTTATTTTTCCATATTGTTCAAGAGCTATGCATTTGGTTATCATCTTAGCTGAATTACACATTACAACAGATCCCTTTAAGCAACAGGGTTTTTAGATGTTTCAGTAAGGGTAATCTTTATTCACGGTTCAGCACGAGTACATGTTTTTACATTAGATTTTCTCTCACCGTCTACTCCATTCTGAGAGATAAGATACATGGTTTTTAAACCAGTACTTATAAACTGCACTCTATTCCCTCCTTATAAAAAGTTATATTTAAACGAAAAATAGCAATTAGTGTTCTACATACCTTTAGCCCAATTTCACTTACAGTGTAGCCTGTGGATAGCAGAAGCTGTGTGTTGTCTAGTGGTCAGAACTTAACACAAGGTCTAAATTCTTACCTTGCTCTGCCACTGAAAACTGTAAAATGGGAGTGTCACAAGTCAATTTTTAAAAAGCATCATCCAACTGTGTGACTACTAAGGCCAGAATATTTAAGAATAAGTCCTCTTCGAAATGATAATGAAAACATTTATTAGCAGCTAAGGAGCTTTGGAAATTAATGCATCTCACTCTTCAAATACAAACAAACATAAAAATATCATGAGGAAAATATTGCTAATAAACTAAAAACCAAAAGACCCACCTGACATTGCTTGATACCATCCCATTTATTAATTTTTGTATTGGCGATTGAACGATTTACTTTTTTTTCCAGAATCATTCCTGAAGCTGAAAGTATATAGACTTATTAGTTACTGTTTTAAATGATGAAAAAAGAATCAATCTGAAAATCGAGAAGTACTTACATTATAAAAATGCTTTTTAAACAAATTTTTAGCATTCATTTTCATTAATCTCTGGTTTTTTGGAGCCAGGTTGATGAGATGTCCCTCATAGACTGACATTTTCAATAAGAAGAACAAATTTTTTAAAATTAATTGTCAATCTCTTACTTAAAGCCTCCTATACATTTATGCAAATTGTATAAAGGTAAATATTTGTGTGAAATTTTTCTTGTCCTCCTCTCTATGCTTCTTCTAGCCCTTTCTGAAGCTCCCTGTCAGGGTGACATTCCAAAATGTAAAATCTTAGCCTTTTCTAGAGCTTTTATAGTTTGGTTTTGTTTTTCAAAGACACTTGATCTCTTTTTATTCATATCAGCTAAAGATACATTTTCTTACACGATTCCATAAAGGAAAAAAAAAAAAAGATAGAAAGAAGGGAAAAAATATCTACAGAACAGAGCCCCACCAAGTTATCTCTTACGTGGGTTTTTCTTTCTCCATTTACAGAAGTTGAAGGCCCCGAGAATGCAGCAGAACACCCCCCCCCCCCATCACACTGTCATCTGCCACAGCTCCAAGTTTCTTGGCTTAAGTTTATTCTGAGCCAGGGGCGGTGGCTCACGCCTGTAATCCTAGCACTCTGGGAGGCCGAGGCGGGCAGATTGAGCTCAGGAGTTCGAGACCAGCCTGAGCAAGAGCAAGACCCTGTCTCTACTAAAAATAGAAAGAAATTACTTGGACAGCTAAAAATATATAGAAAAAATTAGCCGGGCATGGTGGCACATGCCTGTAGTCCCAGCTACTCGGGAGGCTGAGGCAGAAGGATTGCTTGAGTCCAGGAGTTTGAGGTTGCTGTGAGCTAGGATGATGCCATGGCACTCTAGCCAGGGCAACGGAGCGAGACTCTTGTCTCAAAAAAAAAAAAAAAAAAAAAAAAGTTTGTTCTGAACAAAACAGTGCATGCTGCAAGAACCCATGCTGTAAACCACATGCAAAGGAAAATAAACCCCCTGTTTCTTATCCGCCATGTTAAATACTCCAGTGCTTTTCCCAGTGCTCCAGGTTAGTGGAGCCAAAAGGATCCTCCACTGAGGAACTGTGTAGTTATTCCAGCTGAGGTCCGACATCTATACAATTTGTTCCACGTGTTTTAATTTCATTTAAAAAAGTAAGAAGTGTAAATGGTGAGCTGTAAACAGATTAAAACAGCAGTGGCCGATTTTCTTTATGTCTTTCTTGTAGAATTCAGAAAACATAAATTGCAGTCACACTCAAAGCAATATGGAAGAGCCTACCACAATGTCTGGCATACTGCTGAGGAAATGTTTATTATTTGTAATGTTTACTATTTTAAATGTTTAAATGTTTATTATTCTGAATCAGAATGGATGAGTCAAGTTGTACCAGGAGAAAAACCATAGTAAACCACATATTCAAATCCAGATCAGTTCGGTAGTTAAACTATGTCTTGATTCTAATGTCCCTTCCCACTAATACTGTTCTGGGGTTCTATGATTCCGAAGAAATTGCTTCCATTCTAATTTCACTTCTGTGTAATTCTTTTTTTTTTTTTTTTTTGAGGCAGAGTCTCACTCTCTTGCCTGGGGCGAGTGCCGTGGCGTCAGCCTAGCTCACAGCAACCTCAAACTCCTGGGCTCGAGCAATCCTACTGTCTCAGCCTCCCGAGTAGCTGGGACTACAGGCATGCGCCACCATGCCCGGCTAATTTTTTCTATATATATATTTTTAGCTGTCCAAT
>RJWJ010000366.1:0-175555 GCA_004363605.1 Indri indri | reverse complement strand
TGTAATTCTTTGTAACAAAATTGCTTGTGTCCCTGGTCCTTGATTTCTTCCTTTGGTAAGAAAAATATTAGCACAATGACATAATTCATATACAAGATAGCTAATACATTTTTAAGCTTTTTACTTTAAAATAATTACAGATTTATAGAAAATTACAAAAAATGTACCAGGAGGTCCTGGGTCCTCTTCACCCAGTTCCCCCAATGGTAATATGATATATTTGAAATATTTTTTGGGATGCATGTGACCAAGAATTTTGTTAAGTGGTTTTATGTACTTTCTGACTTAATTCTTAAAACAGCCCTGTGAAGTAGGTGTTGATAGTACCATATCAAAAATTAAAGGAACCAAAGCTCGGAAAGGTTAAGTATTTTAACAAAGGTCAGAAGCAAATAGAGGAAGTAGAATTCAAACATTGGAATCCTGATTGTAAATAATGGTGATAGAGTTTGTATATAATCGCGTTCATGGCTTTTCCACTAAAATGGTCCCTCAGCCAACTTCCCTGGCTTCAGGAGAGCTGCTAGTTTGAAAATGTATGTTCTTGGTATCATCTCTAATTCCATCTAGGCCATCACTATTCCCTGCTGATTTTGTCACTAAAACATTTTAAGAGTCACCCTTTCACTCTGTTTCTCACCCAAAATCCTGACCAAGACATTAACCATTTGAAAACCACACTAGCAACTTTTTAACTAGCCTAATTCAATTTATTCTGGTCAATAATGCAAAATTATTTTTCTTGTATAATATTGTGTTCATAACAATTCTGTGAAAATCCTGAGCATGTGGCTTAACATCCTCCTCCTACCAGTGGTGTCGTTGTAGCTCACTGCAACCTCACACTCATGGGCTCAAGCTAGCCTCCCACCTCAGCCTCCCACCTCAGCCTCCCAAGTAGCTGGGACTACAGGCATGCCATGGGACACCTGGCTAATTTTAGTAGAGACGGGGTCTCACTCTTGCTTAGGCTGGTCTCGAAATCCTGAGGTCAAAGGATCCTCCTGCCTCGGCCTCCCAGAGTGCTAGGATTACAGGCATGAGCCATCATGCCCAGCCAGAAGTGATTTCTCAAACAGACACGTAACACTGACCGCACGGGAAAAGATAAATTGTATGATATTAAAATTAAGAAGTTCTGTTATGCAAAGACATTATTGAGAATGAAGACACAAGCTACAAAGTGGAAGACATCTGCAACAAACAAAATGGAAAAGGCTTATATTCAGAACATACAATGAACTATGAATCAATACGAAAAGGACAGACAACTCCACGGGCAAATGGGCAGCACACACGAGTAGGCATTTCATAGACGAGAATATCCACATGGCTAATAAATACATGAAAAGGTGCTCAACTCATTTCTCATCAGGAAAATATAAATTAAACCCATAATGAGATACCGTAACACACCCACCAGAATGGCAAAGAATTTAAAAGTCAGACAATACCAACTATTGTTGAGGATGTGTAGTCTGTTAGTTTTCTATTGATGCTGTAATAAATTAACCTAACTTAGTAGCTTAAAACAATTGAAATATGTTATCTTACAGTTCTGTAGGTCAGAAGTCTGACATGAATCTTGCTGGGCTAAAGTGAAGGTGTCTGTCTGAGGGCTGCATTCCTTTCTGGAAGCTCTAAGAGAGAATCTATTTCCTTGCCTTTTCCAGCTTCCAGGTATCTCCGCTTCTCTTGACTCATGGGTCCTTCCTACCTCTTCAAAGTGGGCAACGTTGCATCTCTCTGACGATTCCTCCATAGTCACATCACCCTGTGACCCTCTTCTACTCTCTGCCGCTTTTAAGGACTTTACGATTCCATTGGGCTCACCTGTATAAATCAGGATGCTCTCCCCATCTCAGAACCTTAATTGAATCACAGCTGCAAAGTCCCTTTTGCCGTGTAACATATTCACAGGTTCCCGGGATTAGAACATAGACTTTTTTTTTGAATAAGCATTTCTCGAAAGAAGACATGCAAATGGCCAATAAGCACATGAAAAGATGTGCAATATCACTAGTCATGAGGGAAATGCAAATCAAAACCACAATGAGATATCACTCCATACCTTCCCTCAATAGGATGGCTACAAACAAAGTAACAAGTGTGGTAAGGATGTCGAAAAATCGGAAAATTTGTGCATTGCTGGTGGGAATATGAAATGGCACAGCTGCTGTGGAAGACAGTCTGGTGGTTCCTCAAAAGATTAAACATAGAGTTACCGTATGATCCAGCAAGTTCACTTCTGGCTACATACTCAGAAGAACCGAAAGCAGGAACTTGAACAGATATTTGTACACCCGTGTTCACAGCAGCATTGTTCACAATAGGCAACAGGCGGAAACGACCCACATGTCCACTGATGGATGAATGGATGAACAATGTGGTCTATCCGTACAATGACTGTGACTCAGCCTTAAAAAGGAAAAAAATTATGACACATGGTGCAGCATGGATGAACCTTGAGGACATAGCGCTAAGTGAAATAATCCAGCCACAGAAGGACAAATACAGTGTGACTGCACTCATATGAGGTCCCTAGACTAGCCAAATTTATGAAGACAGAAAAAATGATGGTTGCCAAGGGCTGGGGGGAGTGGGTAATGGGGTTAGTGTTTAATGGATGTAGAGTTTCAGTGGCGGAAGATGAAACAGTTTCATCTAGGACAGGCACACTACTTTAGGCTGGGAAGTCCAGGGGGACAGAGGGTGTATCCATACCAGAGACTTCAAGGCAGATCCCAAGGTCAACAACTGAGCTATGTGCAAATGACAAGACCAAATGGGCTGTAACTGGATTAAGGATTAGAGGGAGTTAGTTAAATCAGGAACTGGCAGGAAATGGTAGATGGAAATGGTGACAAGCCTGACTGTGTCTGGGGTTCGTGTCAATGTGTTATCTCACTATATGGCTTTTTCCTTAATCCTAGAAACACAGGAGAAACTGAGATCAACCCTTGGAACACAGCCACTGTGTTGTGTGGGAAAAGGGGCTGATCAAGTACTCAATTGGTCAAGCCTGCCTGAAAGGCTTCACCCTACTTGCTATGGTCCTCTGTTGAGATACGGTCCACCTTAGTGATGGATAGGGCTGCTCACAGCCGGTCCAACTGGAAAAGCACGTAGACCGCCTAGCAACTGCAGGCACATAACCGTTATACGCAGTTAGTGCACTGGGGAGCCATGCTGGGCTGAAGGCTTTATGGGTCCCCCCACAGGAAAACTTGAAGCCGGAGCCCCTCCCAGGGCAGTCTCCCATCCTCTGCTTGCAGCTGCACTGCCACCTGGCCTCCCCAGTCTTCATCCCCATAGCTTGCACCTGGAGTCTTTCTCTGACTTAGCTCTGGGTGTCTGGCCCATCGGTCAGTTCCTTTGACTTTGTAAATCAGCCCTCGAGGATGCTGTGTCTTGGGTCTGAGCAGGCCTCCGGACTCAGGCTCCAAAACACCATAAACCAATCCAGAGCAGCACGCCAGGGACCCCAGTCATCTTTTCAAAACAGGTTTTAGCATTGCTCTTGTTAGATCTTGTTAAAGAGCACCGATGCTGCCTGGAGATACGAAAGGACAAATAAATCTTCACCTATCTCACCTATCTCAATTTTCAGGAAGTCCTGACCTCCGATGCAGGCAAACATCCAAGGAACCAGGCTTATTACATAAATTTTATTCATCCATGCACAAAAATACTTATTGAATGCCTTCCATATGCTCCAGCATTAGGGTTCTGTAGGAAAAAAGTTGTTCCATGAGCTCACAGTCTAGAGACAATAAAGGTAAGTAAAGAATTGTAACAAAAGGCTTCAAGGGTTCTGATGAAAGGAAGCAGAGGGTGCTCTGGAAACACACAGAATGAATCTGAAAAGACTGGGCAGACAAAACACTTGGTCAGAGGTCCTAAGAGTGGCATGTTGTCTTTTGTAAATGCTGAGCACCTAGTAGCAGGCTTCAGTTTGCTGTGTCTGCCATATGGAATGAAATCAAAGGGAGAGGTTTCAGTACTCGCCTCTGCCATGTGCAGGTGGTAGGGTTTATGATCACAATGCATCAGTGATGACGTGACCTAGCCCACTACCGTCCATGTGCAGGCTCCCAAGGGTCCCAGAGTCTTGCCTCTAGCTCCCCATCCTCTGTACCCAAGCCCCAGGTCAGCTCAAACACAGAGACTAGTGTGTTTGGAGACTAGTGAGCTACTAGTGTTGGTTGCCTCAACCTTCAGCTTTGTCATGAGATTCTCCTGAAACCCCCTGGGGTTGGTGTCGTTAACAACAAAACAACTGTATATCAGTGAGACAAGGGCTGTGGTTGCCCCCATTTAACAGATAAGGGGACCAGCGTGACCAGCCTGAAGTCTTGCGGGCCGTCTTATCTAGATCCTGAAGTGCAGCTCGAATTGGCACCTCCTCCAGAAGAGTATTGTCTGGTTGCATAAAGGAAGTGTCACATCCTCCTGCTTCTCTCCACAAACAAGACACCGAAAATATCAACCTTTCAGGTTCCCCAAAAATTACAAGCTCGGACATCAACAGAGGGCTGTAGCTGCAGCAAAAATTATACAGTTTTCTGGAGTCACAGGCACCCAACCTTTCTGAACAGAGGAGAGGGAGGTAACTGAAGATTCCAAGTCTGATTCAGATAAGCAAGTAGGACAAAGACATGAAAGGCCCTGACAGCCACCACGAAAGATGCCATGGCGCCACATGTTGGGTTTCTGTCTAAGCAGGGTGGTGTGGGCGCATGCTGGGCTGTCAGAGCTATAGAGACCCGGCTTCCAATCACTACTCCCCACTTACTTAAAGAGTCAGTCTTGCACTTTATTTTACTCAGTTGTAAAATGGGAATAGTGCTGTTAATTGGGTGGCTGTGATAATTAGATGACCTGATTTAGGGAAACGATTGCACAGTACCCGAGGCCCGCAGTAAGTGCTCAGTAAACGTTAGTCCATCTCACTCCTGTTTCTGTTCCCACTGCCTCCCGTGTTTACAGTGTGGCACTGTTGTTACAGTGTCACTCCCAGGCTTACAGAGTGACCCAGAACACACGGATCTGCAACCAGGTCAGCAGGCTTGCTGCCCGGCACTGTGCCGCTTCCTCGTTAGCCCTTACCGGGCACTCATTACAGAGACCACGTCATGAATACGACTGCGTTCGGAACAGCCAAGCGCCCCAAAAAATAATACTTTCTTTTCATTCTGTGGTTTATAAATCCTCTGTAGAAGTTATCTCATTTGTTAATCAGAAGTCTCTCGAGATCAAAGGGCAGGTGTCAGTCCCCCTTCGCTGGCGATGCGACGGAAGCTTCAAACAGGCAGACGCTTCGGTTGGGCTGTGTGAGTGGTCTGCGGCAGAGTCAGGAC
The DNA here is from genome assembly GCA_004363605.1 of Indri indri. Classification (NCBI taxonomy): domain Eukaryota; kingdom Metazoa; phylum Chordata; class Mammalia; order Primates; family Indriidae; genus Indri; species Indri indri. Next base: position 170,195 of record RJWJ010000366.1, on the reverse strand, counting down.
CCAAACTGGGTGTTCTGATGCAGGCAGAAGTTTTAAAGCAGGTACTTTATTTTATAGCAGGTACAAGCATTTTTAAGCAGGGATCTGGACAACACTGAAGAAAAAAGGAAACTCAGTAGGCTTGAATTTCTTTTCCCCCTTCGACCAGGAATACTGTGTTGAGAAGAAGCCTTGAATTTTAAATAAGTCTCATTTTAAATTTACATTCAATCTGTGTTAATGTTCATGAACTCACTTGTGCGTATGTGTGTGTGTGTGTGTGTGTGTGTGTGTGTGTGTGTGTTCAGTGCGACTCCCCCCCACTTTTATTCTGCATAACTGTTTCCATGTGTGCGCATTTACAGGGATTTCCTTTAGTGGCATTCACCGAAGGCCCTAGTTCGTTGCCTGTCTATAGGTGTGCCTCTGGGGAGTCCTGGTTTAACAGGATGAACAGATTTTCTCTGAGTTCGTTTCAGTTAATCCACAAACGCTGACACACAGTCACACCTTCCTGTGAAGTCTGTCGAAATGGTGCACCTGGTGTTTCTCTGCAGCTCTGTTCTGTGGCTGACAGGCACGGACTGCAGCTTGCCACTTCTTCCCTGAGTTCAGCCCTCCGTCTGTGGCTGCTCTGCCACAGATATTCAGTTCTGCCTGCCTTTGTGTAGGGGACTGGTACAAGAATGTGTGAACATTTTCTGTAGCATATTTATTTAAATTGTATTTGATGACTAAAGAGATGATGTTTAAGGACAAGTATCATATTTGAACAAGTGTCAATCACATTGAGAAAATTATATAATTGCATGCTTTCGTTTTCTATGAATTCAATCAACCCCCTTGGGTTAGGGAGCCGAGCTGCCTGCTGAGTGAGTTGCATAATACATATATCAGTGGTTCTCAAACTGTAGCATGCTTCAGAATGCCCTAGAGGCCTTTAACATTTTTTTATTGATACATAATAATTGTGCATATTTATGGGGCACGTGTGATATTTTGATACATGCATACATTATGTAATGATCAAATCAGGGTATTTAGGATGTCCATTCCCTCAAACATTTATCATTTCTTTGTGTTGGAAACATTTCAAATCTTCTAGCTATTTTGAATTATATAATTAATTACTGCTAACTATAGTCACCCTACTGTGCTAATCGAACACTGGAACATATTCCTTCCATCTAACTGTATGTTCATACCCATTAACCAACCTCTCTTATACCCTCCCCTCCCGGCCTCTCGTAGCTATCATTCTACTCCCCGGAGGGCTTTTCAAAATGGATTGCTGGGCCCCAAGCTCAGAATTTCCAGTTCCGCAGGTCTGGTGTGGGGCCTGAGAATTTGCATTCTGACAAGTGCGCAGGTGCTGCAGAGGCTGCTGGCCTAGAGGTCACACCTTGAGGGCCCCTGACATATACAAAGCTCGTGGTGAAAGCATGTCCCAATCTCACAGATTTGCATTAAATAATAATTTCTTCTTTGCAAATTTCTTCTTCTTAATTAGAACACATACTACAATTCAATGAAATGGTTTTAAAAATATAAGTGGTGGCACCTTGAGAGAGATTTTCAACATCTCATGTAGTGAGAATCTCTGATTATTTCCCAAGAAGACACCTTTGTATTGAAATAAAAACAAGTAATACCCCAGGAGGTCCGTGTTGCGAATCCCTCCAGACCCTGCTAAACAGATGACTGAGATGGGAACAGGCTGGAAAGAGGCTGAGGCTCTCAGGGTCTGCCCAGGGCAGCATGGCCAAGCCCTCCTCTAATCAGCGACAGCCATGGCAGCATTACATGGGGAACATAAAATAGATGGCAAGGACATTTAGCATGTGGTTTTTCTGATCCTCTCTCCCTCTTTGCAGGGGAGGAGTAAAGAAATCTTGGTTTTTAAAAAATCGGAGAACAATGATATCGATCTTTCCGGTGAGGTTCAAGTGAGGGACACACATTATCTGAGCCAAATCAATTGTTCGTGGGTGGGGTCTTAAGTCAAGGGAGGAAGAAGAATTCCCAGGAAAGTCCTCGAGGCTGCCTGCCTTGCCTTCGATTAAAAGCCTTTCCTAAGAGCCCTGGGCGTGAATGAAGGGGGCGGGGCTATTTACTATTTAAATAAAATAAGCAGCTTACTATCTGCCCATAAACACAACACACATGAAATGTGGAGCTGAAAGAGCAGCTGGGGCCCAACCTATCTCTGCTACCTACTAGCCGTGGGACTTTGACTTCATTTATACATTAATTTTAAAAACAAATAATTAGTAAGGGCTCATTACCTGCCAGGTTCATAGCTGACAAAAAGGACTGCAGATTCTTCTTCTGTGAAATGGGGATTATGCTAACCTACCTTCCTGTTGTCGAGGGCAGCCAGATGTGCCTGGAACCCCTCCAGGGCTCTGCAATCTAAAGTGCTCCCACAGCCTCCTGACAGCCGCCTCGTTGCACCTGTCCTGCCGGGGTTAGCCTATCCTACGCTGTGTTCCCGTGCTGGTGGCCATCCTTCAGTGTGACCTTCCTGCCTTTAGAGTGTTTTGTGAACCAGAGGAAATAGAAAGTGAAAAAGTGCCTGGAAACTGCTTTGTTGGCTTCAAGGCACCAAACACATGAAGCATCTTAAAGAACTTCCCTGTGCACCAAGACAGCCACAAGCAGTGCTAGGCATGGTGTATACGTCATCTTATTTCACCTTCACCCTTGCTTTTTATGGTAAATCAGGTTGGCAATATTATTAATATAAAATTAAAACTCTTTTTGTAGTGCCCACGAAGCCCCTAACAAAGTACCCGGCACCGAGTGGGCACTCAACTGTTTATTGAATTGAACCAAGCACCCTCCAATCTATTGCTTTTGAGCAGTTGTTGTCAAAAGGAACTCGCAACTGTTTTTAAGAACTACCTAATAATTTTCTGTCCTGTGGCATATCCTCCTCCCCTGATTTTTGGAACAAAAAAATATATACCTTTTGAATTAAGCATGTAACAAACATCTTCCATCTCATGCTGACTCAATCTTTAGAAGTAAAATTACAATTTATTTCCATAAAAAAGAAAACACTTATTGAGGTACGATTAAGGAGAAAGATGCGAAAGGCCAAATTCTTAAATTCTAGAAATTGTATCTTTTTAGTAAATTCTTCTGTAAATTCTGGTCAACTCAGCTGATTGTAGAATAGTTATAATAAAGCCAGGCCACGGGTTTAACGCCTTTATAGCGTCCACGGTGTGCACTGGCTACAGACTCCTCTACCCCACGCAGCTGACGGGCACCAGAGAGGCCAGGCGAGGGCTCAAGGCTGCAGCTGTGCAGACCTGTCATGAATGTTTGAAAAAGGACCAAAGTTCCTTCTGGTGGCAGATTAGTAGCATTCGTTTTTATTCTCGTAAGAAGAGCCTTATTCGTTTATTATATAAAGTGATTAGGTCATAAATAGCCTTAAGATAGCCAATAGGTTATCCAGTATTGTAGATAAAGCAACAAGAGGTAGAAAGTCTTTCTTTTTGTTTTTTGAGACAGAGTCTCACTCTTGTTGCCCAGGCTAGAGAGCCATGGCGTCAGCCTAGCTCACAGCAACCTCAAACTCCTAGGCTCAAGCGATCCTCCTGCCTCAGCCTCCCGAGTAGCTGGGACTACAGGCATGCGCCACCATGCCCAACTAATTTTTCCTGTATATTTTTAGTTGTCCAGCCAATTTCTTTCCATTTTTAGTAGAGACGGGGTCTCACTCTTGCTCAGGCTGATCTCGAACTCCTGTGCTCAAGCGATCCACCCGCCTCGGCCTCCCAGAGTGCTAGGATTATAGGCGTAGCCAGCACGCCCAGCCTAGAAAGTCTTTCTGATGTGAATCTATAAGCATGCAAGCCTGCCATAGCATGTCCAAAGTCTTTATTGATAATGTATTTCCTGGCTTCTCCGCTTCCCAAACCGCTTACAAAGCTAAATGGACAATTATTATTGGTAAGATTTCTCTATAGAACAATCTGGGTGATAGAGTGGGGAGAGAACATGTTAAACCTGAATAGAATCGAGTTTTAAACCTTAACTTCCAGTTTACTGGAAATATAGGGGATAGAGGAGCAAGTTAAACAGCATCTGGAGAAGACAGACAATTCTAGAACACGGAAGATTGAACAGGACAGTAGGTCGCTTCAGTAAATCAATGTCGAGATTAAAAGCATGGGAGAGGAGTACTGTTCTAGATTAAAATAAAATTTTAATTTTTTAAAATAACCAAATGTAAGGCATAGTCCTCCATTGGATTTTGATTTGAACGACCAGCTGTCAAAGACAATTTTGGTGCAACTGGGAAAATTTGAATATAGGATGGGTATTAGTTGATGAGAAGGGAGTGATTACTAGTTAGGTTCGGTGTGATAATGCTACTACGGTTATGTTAGAAAATGTTTTTATTTTTCAGAGGTGCATTCTGAGTATTTAAGGGTAAAATGACATATCTACAATATAAAATTTTTCAGCAAAAACCCCCACAAAACAAAGAAAAAAATAGGAAGCAAACAAGTTCAATATTAATGGTTAAATCTAGGTAATGGGTAGAATTCATTATACTGTAGTTTTCTGATGTTTGAATTTTTCAAAATAAAAGATTAAAAATAAGATTTCAAATGTATGCTTAAACAATTCCCTAGTTTCTCATTTATTATTAGCTGAAGGAATCTGCCCAAGTCATTTAAATTCTCTGAGCCTCTGATTCCTCCTTTGTAAAGTGGTGATGATAACAGTAAATTCAAAGTTGTATGAAGACTCAATAATCTGTGAAAATGCTTTGTAGATGGATCAAGCTTGTGTTTTTATCATTTGTATACATGGCTTTTTAAAGTCTTGAAATAAACTCTGGATTGCAAAGAGATATTAATACATCATCTCTCAAAGTGATACAGGTACTTGGATTAGTCAGGGTTATCCAGAGAAACAGAACTTCCAGGAGAGAGATAGATAAATAGCTAGCTATTATATAGCTTTTAAGGAATTAGCTCATGTGATTTTGGCAAGTCCAAAATCTACAGAGTAGGGGCAGGCTGGAGACCCAGGGAAGAGGTGCTGTGGCGGTTCAAGTCTGAAGTTCAAGTCCGTCCTGTCTAGGGCAGATCAGTCTTTTTCTATTAAGGCCTTTAACTGCTTGCATGAGGCCTACCCTGTTTATGGAGGGTGATCTGCTTCACTCAAAGTCTACTGATTTAAATATTAATCTCATCTAAAAAATACCTTCACAGAAACATCTAGAGTAATGTTTGACCAAATATCAAATATGCCCAAATATGAGTACTGTGCCTGAGAAAGGTTGGCACAAGATTAACCATCACAGTGCTTAATAAATGGCTACTAATTCGTGAGATAGCTAGTGTTTTACTCTGCAGAATTCTGTGCTGTTGCACAAAAGTGACCTGCTGTTGATTCCATTCTGAGTCATTTGATGTGACAGCTTTCCAAACAGCAAGAAATATTTAGGGATTTCAAAAAAGAGTGCATCTGAATTTTATTGGTGTTTTCCCTGTAATTTTCTATCTAAAATTTGCCATTGAATGGAATATAGTAAGTTCCTTATTTTCCATGGCAATAAGAATGTAAGGCCCATTAGAACAAGGATCTTTCTGTCTCTTTACTGCGGTAGCCCTGGCAACTAGGGCCGTGCCTGGCAGAAGTTGGGCACTGAGGAAATATTAATGAGTGCAAGAATCCATGACCATGGAACTAAGCAGATACAGAAGGCGCAATCAGAAAAACGTGATTCAGGTATCACATGTCTATTTTCTGTGATAAAATTTAGCACTGGTCCGTGTGCACAGAAGAAATTCCATTTCAGTTTAATCTGAAACATATCACTTAATTGCCTGGAGATTTGGAGACCAGGTTTATTGAAGCAGCAATCAAGTAAAATATGAAGATCATGTCCAAATACATTCTGCGTGGAATCTTTCATATGGATAGAATGACATACCAAACATTGAAATAATTAACCTGTTTCTAGTGAGATTTCTCAATGGAGCCAGCCCGGGGCTTATTAGAGGGCGACTGCACAGGGTACAAGGACTGCCTTTCCCCAAACATCTCCCTGATTGCCGTCTCAAGGTACAGAATGCAGAAAGTTCCACCATTTGGGGTGTATTCCTATGAATCTTGAGGGGATTTTTCGTTTCCAGCATTCTCAATCAAATGTAAACACCCCACAAAGGGTAACATGTTAAAATGTCATTTTAGTACTTGGCAGGGGTCAGTGCTATCTATTAGTCATCAATTAGGTGGAGGTACCATGTGTCTTTTCCTTATGACTTTTTCCAGCTTTGACAATTCAGAACTAGGCGTAACCGATTCTGCTCTTACAATTGCAGAGGAATCATATTTGGTAAAGGCCATGGGATTTATGTTTAGAGTTTTTTTCTCTTTTTCCCTTTATACATTTAGTTAGATTTATGTAAGAAATAATCCATGGCCGGGCGCGGTGGCTCACGCCTGTAATCCTAGCACTCTGGGAGACCGAGGCAGGTGGATCGCTCAAGGTCAGGAGTTCGAGACCAGCCTGAGCAAGAGCGAGAACCTGTCTCTGCTGAAAAATAGAAAGAAATGATCTGGACAGCTAAAAATATATACATAGAAAAAATTAGCCGGGCATGGTGGCACATGCCTGTAGACCCAATTACTTGGGAGGCTGAGGCAGGAGGATCACTTAAGCCCAGGAGTTTGAGGTTGCTGTGAGCTAGGCTGACGCCACAGCACTCTAGCCTGGGCAACAGAGTGAGACTCTGTCTCAAAAAAAAAAAAAAAAGAAAAGAAATAATCCAATTGCGTTGACATTTATGAAAGGGAAGAGCAACGTTCTGAGCTCCTGATGCTCCGGGAAGAGTAATGGCTGTGGAATGCTGTCGAATGACTTTCCACTGACATGCCCTTTGTGGTTGCCAGGGCGCTCGCCCATATGTTTACACACTTATGTAAGAACCACCTAAGGAAGGAAGAACCAACCAATGCAGGCACTTCAGGGCTTTGGTCATCATTTTCACTAACCTGCTGGATTTTTCTTTCATCCGTCCTTCCAAACTCAAAACCATATATTTAACAGAAAACACGACCAAGAAATGTTTATATAAATTCATAGCTGTACTGTTGGATTGTGATAGAATAGTATCATTAGAGCAAACATTCGAGTGGGCCATGCAATTTTAAAAATATGTAAGCTAAAAACCTGTAAGAATAATGTTCCCTATTTGTGTGTTAAGGTCTATTAGATTATCCTTACTTTATAATATCTGTTATTCAAGTTATAACCCCAGAGTGATACACAAAATCTTGCATTTTTTTTCTAGAAAAGCTTGTATCTACTTGGTTCCTCAGATAAAATTTTACTATATTATTATTTAAATCACTCAAGATAAAAACGGTTTAACAGTGATAAAGTCATATTCTCTGAGAAAAGAATTTCCATTCTTTAATTCTATTTTTTTTTTAACAGAGATATTGTAAATGGATAGAAACTGGTGCCTTTTCTTTGCTACAACTAGAAGCAGCACAATACCTTCTCGGGGCAATTCCTTCCACATCTGCTGGAGTCAAGGTGAGGATTAGATGGAATAATATATTAAAGTTCCCAGCAAAATACCCAGCACAGAGTAGCCACTATCTGAATATTAATTTCCCTTGCCTATTCTAAGGGATTTAAAATTACATATGGAAAATCTGAATGGTTATGTAGACGGGAATTTTCACGAATCAGACAAAATTCTGCTATCACAGGTCAAACAGTTTTCTTGTGTTTATATTTTAAATCAAATCAAATCTATTAAAAAGTTTTCTATGAAGAGACGGAAATCCTTTCTCTTCTTCTTTTAACGTGGCCCAACTATGCTAAACTCAGATGGTCGTGTAAAGTAATGAACGCATTACTGCCCTTTTATCAAAATAAAGAACACGTCATATGCTACATGCTCAAGGGTGTGCCTTTAGAACAAATGTGGTTATAATTAGTAACAAACATTATTTGCTAGGCAGAAATACAACTGTTTTCTCCTCTAAACTGATACTCACTTGTTTTGGGGAATGATGCACTTTCTAAGTCTAATAAATCTCTTGAAGAATTACATATCCATTGTAAACAAGCAAGCCAACAAGAGTGTCTTTAAAAAATTCAAATAACTTTAGAGTAGAATAATATACTTCCTGATAATATATTCATACTTACACAGAGCCACAGGTATTTGAGGAAATTTCTTGCCCTTTGTAAGCCTCTTCTCACACTTTCCTTCATACTAAATTTTTGGTGTGGCTCTGTTCGGATGGACAGGTCTCCTACAAATCTACCCTGTGTTTCCTAACAACTCATTTCACTAAACGAAGGTTTGAGCCCCTATTGGTCAACGTGCGTTTGCCTTCTGATATAAAGGCACCGTGCTGTCTGTGCCCTCGCTCTCACAAATGACCACTGTTTCTCCCTGAACAGGCCCGACCTCCACCCCCACCCACCTCTGCTTCCAGAATTCAGGGCCAACAATGTCAGCACTGTACTTGCTGGTAGTTACCTAGGTAATTTCAAGATGCCCATCTCTTAGAATGTTCAGAAATAGGAGTTTCTACCATGAGATTCTCTCAAATAACAGATAAAGAAATTAGGCAAGATACTCCTGTCTCCATCTCTGTAAAATAAAACCTGGGCACTTTCACCAACAATAGACTGGCACCAACATGCTGTAACTTGGGGCACCACAAACAAGCCATTTATATCACACATAAAAGAATATGTCCTTTTAAAATAAGTGTGATACTACTTGGCATTCACAGTTATCTTTCCTAATTTTCCATCTGTATTAAATTTTTCCTTTGACCTACTGCACTTTCTTAGGCATCTTGGACTCTTTTAAACCCCAGTTGATAATGGTCTTTGCACAGTTGTATGAGCCTTTTGCTACTCCAGTTGCATCAGTAACCGAAGTAAGACTGCAGAAGTCTACTGAGCTTGGGCACCAAGGGTAGCGGAGTTGTTGGAGATTTCTGTGCCCTGGGGATTCCTGTTTAGTGAGGAGAACGTGAGTGCTTGGCGTTGAGCGAGTGTGCTCCAGGAAGTCCCAGTCGTTAGGGGCAGCCCTGCAGGCCACTGGGCTGTGCCATGCATCACGGTCCCAGGCTACCTCAAAGCCTAAGGAAAATAATATGAATAAGCAACACTGTTGCTCCCCCATCTTTTATCAGAAGGTGACGCTCAAAGTGCCTCAGAGTTGGCAACAAGCCTACGTAGGCTGGAGAAGCTGGAGGAACTGGCTGCTGTGTTCAGTCACCTCCTGGCTCCTACAAAGGGCAGCTTGTGCAGGTGCAAAGAAGTGGTTCTGGAACTGTCCATCACATCTAGACACCCTAAAACCAAACAGCCTTCCAGGCCAGGGACTCAAATAAGAGAATATACAAATGTGGATGCTGTACAATGCATAACCCCATCTTGGAATACGGCTGTGGAGGGAGAGGAATATCATTTACGGAATGTCTGTTGTATCTCAGACTCCACGCACGTTACGTTTCATGCTCTCAGTAGCCCTGTGAGAAAGTGCTATCTCCGATGACAGGAAATTGATGAGAAAAACTGAAGCTTGGAGAAGTTAAGTAGCTTGCCCAAGGTTGCACAGTTTGCAAGAGTCAGAACTAAGTTCTCACCTGGATCTGTCTGATTCTGAAGACTTTAACAGGCTTAATCACTAGGAGCATGACTAGGATAACGGAGAAGGAGGAAGCCCTCGGATGGACAGAGTGTAGACAGAGCTCAGTGCCTTCCTCCCCCTCCTCCTTCCTCTCTCTAGCACCGACAGTGTTCAGACAAGATCTTGAGCTGACCCCTCAAGTTTTCTGGGCCTGACTTTCCTCATCTGCAGACTTAGGGGTTGGCCTGGTGACAAGACAGTGGCACTGACCTAAACGTGAACCTGCCACGACAGGGCCCACACATGGCGTTGGCTGGGTATGGACAAGCTACACACTTCTACTCTCTGTGGCACCGATTTGGGGCTTCTTGTTCTGATTTCACAGGGACTCTCCCTGGGTCGCTAATTTGTAACCCCTGGATCCCTGTATAATGCCACCTGAACTGGAGAGTTATTCCAGTTACAACGTGCATGACAGATATTATAAGGTAAATATAGTCATAATAGACCTTAACACAGAAATAGGGAACATTAAACTATTCTTACAGGTTTTTGGCTTATTTATTTTTTAAATTGCACATCCCAGCGTAATGTTTGCTCTGACGATAATATTCTATCGGAATCTAACAATACAGCAATGAATTTACATAAATGTTTCTTGGTCATGTTTTCTGTTAAATACGTGGTTTTGACTTTGGAAAGACGATGAAAGAAAAATTAACAGGTTTGTGAAAACCATGACCAAATCCCTCAAGCGCTTGCACTCGCTCTTCATTCCTTAGGTGGTTCTTATATAACTCCTATCTTATTCTAAAAAATGTGTGGAGTTTCTTTTTTAACAAGTACCATTTTGTTTCAGACCAGTTTGAAGCAAAACAATGTTCTGATAATGGCATCGAGCCAAAGTGATTCAGCGCGTGGTCATGAGCTGTGTGGTGCCCTCACCTGGCATTGGAACTGTCCCGGGGCCACACCAGTCCTTGCTCGTGACTCCAACCTGTGGGAGGAAGGACCTACTTTTGCAAGGACCAGAACTCCCTGGGTCGTTGCCTAAGATTGTTAACGAGGCATGAAAAGGAAATGAATTCTGCCAACTCGTCACAGGGCCTGTGGGAATAAAAATTCAGGTACCTATTCCCTACAAGGAAAGTACCAATTCTCTGTAAGAAAAGTTGCCAACCTAGGACAGTGACATAGACCAACATAAACATGCTTTTGTTTTTATGACATTTGATATTGATTCCAGCCGCTCAAGGAGTTTCAGAGTAACCTTGCACCAGAGTTGGTAGTAAAGATATTTAAGTTAGATGAGAATACTATTAGTTAAGCTGACCGGTACTAAATCTCTAGTAGCTAATTTTTCTGAGAGTAAATAACTGACAAACACATCAAGACCTATTTATTTTCAATAACTGTGATCCTCTATATCCTAAAGCACCTCTGCCTGAAGATCAGTCACCAGCTAACCAGTATGTGCTGAGCTCCCGCTCTCAGCGAGCCTTGCTATTCATCACCGTGGACTGCACAAAAAAACAGACCCCAGGATTCCTTCTTAAAGGAGCTAAACTTCCTCTTGGGGAGAAAGTGAACAAAACAAGAACAGTCATAGGGAATGTGGAATGCAATTATTTGCTAGAGGAAAGAGGCAAACAAGTGATTTAGAAGTTCAGAAGAGAGGTGGACCCCCAACAGATTTCATTCATTCAATCACCAAGTCCTTCATTCATTCAACCAGTCAGTATTTATGGACTCCTGTGTTTAGGTGCTAAGAGAATTTGAGGATGAGGAAGAAAGCAGCCTGCCCCTGTACTTACAGTAAAGTAGACGAGCAAGTCATGTACACAAATAACTATAATTCACTGTCGAAGGCAGTAAGTGCCCCAAGAATGGTAGAAAGAAGTGTGCTGGGACTTCAGGACACAGAGGTAGAACAGAGCTCAGAGCTGATCCAGGAAGTCCTCATAAAACAGATATTTAGTCTGGCCTTCAAGAATGGGTAGGATCTGTACCTGCGGGGCTGACTGAAATCACTTCCATCAGTGGTGCCCAGACAATTTCTTTAAGGTCGACTGTTGGTATTTGGAACATATTTTGCATAGAAACAATATTCTCTCTGGTCTTTGGTCTCCCTGGTCTGCCCACAAAAGCTCATTTAACCCACAGTGTACCCCAGGAATAGTATAAATATATTCTTTCAACTACACGTAAATATTGTGCCAGGGTTCCTACGGGAATATTCAGGCTGTGTCCTCACTTTTGGAGCTCTGTGCCCGGCCACAGGGAGCAGGGCGCCACTTCTCACCTTCCTTTCTGGCCGTAGCCCCTCAGGTCTCAGCCAACGCACAGGGACAGGGAAGGCTTCTGCGACGGGTGAGACTTGCAAGGGAGGATCCAGGCCACCGGGTCCGGAGCTGACACAACTTTGGGGCCCTATTTAAGAAAAGGAATTAAACATCACTTACTTTTGCTAATTTTGCAGAAACAGAAGTCTGTGTGAACATATTGCTAGGGCCCCTCACAGAGACTTGCGAGGGTCTCAGCCAGTGAGAGACCCTTTAGTGTAAGCTTCGTTAACTTCTAGAAAATCCACCTCTGAGATTTGAAATGCTTGGAGACCAGAAGTCACTTTATTCTTCGTTCTTAAGTAAAATATGGTGACTCCCAAGTGTTTTGCATCAGGGAGAAAAGGGACTGGAGTTCCAGCAGCCAACCCCTTCGCTGTCCCCGCGCGAGGGAAACGGCGGGAGAGGCCGGGCGGGGTGAGCGCCCAGCGTAGCGATCACGGCGCAGGCGCAGGAGCCGGACAGACCTCGCCTGGTATTCCAGAATCTCCCAGAACTGACCTCGGACGAGTGACTCCACCTTTTTGAGCCTGCAGTTTCTCATTTGTAAAACGGGGGTAATAATGCCAACTTCAGAGGGCGGTTTCGATAAAACTGCATGTTTAGAATCCCCAGTGCAGTCCCGGGCTCACTGTGATGTGTAATAACTCGGGGGGACAAGGCGGCTGGGAATTTTCTGCCTATGGAAAATAGCTTTACCAAAACCCACTTTGCTGCGCATAACTTCCGTTCATTTATCCCTCCTGAAATGGAGAAGGGACTGCGAGACATGCTGCCGGGGCTGGCCAGGACGGAGAACATCCTGGAGAGGATGGCTGTAATATGTGTACGTCTTTCATGAGCGACAAATCCAAAGCAAATGGTAATCACTGTCGGTGTGAGTTTGACCGTCAGAAACGGCGCATGGATCTCCAGCTGCTTGCCGGCTGCGGTGTTCTGCAGGGGAGAGGTAAATCAGACGGCCGGAGAGCAGGGACCAGAGGAGCAGGTCAGTCAGGGAACTGAAACCATTTAGCACAGGTATTTTTATTAAAAATTGATCAGATAGGCTCACACCTGTAATCCTAGCACTCTGGGAGGCCAAGGCGGGAAGGATCGCTTGAGTTCAGGAGTTCGAGACCAGTCTGAGCAAGACCGAGACCCCATTTGTACCAAAAATAGAAAAATTAGCAGGGCAGGGTGGCACGTGCCTGTAGTCCCAGATACTCCAGAGGTTGAGGCAGGAGGATCACTTGAGAGTCCAGGAGTTTGAGGTTACTATGAGCCATGATGACACCAATGCACTCTAGCTGGGGTGACAGAACGAGACTCTGTTGCAAAAAAAAAGAACGAAGGAAAGAAATTGGTCAGATAGACTCCTTATCTTTTAGAGACCAATGCTGAAATATTTACAGAAGTGATATGTCTGGGATTTGCTTCTCCCAGGGGGACAAGTAGTTGAGGGTACAGATAAAACTTGCTATCTTCGGTGTATGTCTGAAATTGTTCAGAGTGAAAAGTTTTTTAAATGATCAGATAAACAAAATCACTTATTCTGTAATCGAGTACATGTCAAAATATGTCCTTTGCTGTGGCCCCACCTGCCCACCCGCGAGTCTAACCTAACTGGCATTTCCCTAATCCCTCTCACTCAGACCTACCTCTGTGGGCTGGGGACTCCCAGCAGGGGGCATTCGGGCGGATGCAGAGGCCCCTTACTGTAAAGGCTTCCTCCTTGGACTCCCTGTGCCTGCCTTAAACTTCAGGACTTCTGCAGCTTCTGGTTCCCGACTCAGTCTTGATCTGGCCTCCGACACCTGCTTGGCCAGATGCCTTGTGAGGACTGAGTACCCATGTGTTTCTGGTCTTCTGATGTCTCTCCTGAATTTGGAACCTGGTGTTGAACAACTCCCAGGTTCAGTGCAATTTCATTCCTGGTCCTTAATTTTTCCGCCTCTCTGTTTGGGCACCTCGTTCCATCTCCATCATCAATTGGTGCTCACAGCTCATAGTGACACTGAATGAAGGAACAAGTGTGTTTTTTTAACTGAAAAGAATAATATGCATTTCATTTCCTTGCAGTTTTATTCTGGAATTTTTACCTTACTATTTATTTTGCTTTAAATTCATCATCTTAATGGAATCATTATAGTAAATCTGAAACATTAGAATACATACCATCTATTAGCTTCCTTCCTATTGCTGCTGTTACAAATTGCAGCATCTGTATTGTTTTAGTACCTTAAAACAACTCAAACTTATTCTTTTACAGTCCTGAAGTCTAAGAATGGGACTCACTGAGATAAAACCCGGGTTTTGGCAGAGCTGTGTTCCTTCTGGAAGCTCCGGGGGAAATCTATCTCCTTCCCTTTGCTGCAGGCCACCTGCATTTGTTGGCTCGTGGCCCCTTCTTCCATCTTCAAAACCAGCAGCGGAGCGTCTTCAAATCTCTCTCTGCCTCTGACCTTCTTCCTCTGCCTCTCTTCTGCTTTAAAAGACTCTTGTGATTCCGTTGGCCCCATCTGGATAGTCCAGGATAATCTGCTATTGTAGGGTCAGCTGATTAGCAACCTAATTCCCTCTTTGACCTTAATTCCCCTTTGCCATGCAACACCACACAGGTTCCCGGGATTAGGATGTGGACATCTTTGGGGGCCGTGATCCTGTCCACCTCACACCATAGCAGAGGCTGAATGTGACCTTTATGGAGATCCAGGGCTAAAGATATCCCAGGCATGGAGTGGCTGGTTTAATAAAAACCACACAGGTGACCAGTGGACTGCTGCGTGAAATTTGTCTAAGCCAAGTGGCGACTGAACTGCTCACACTCCCAGCACCATCAGTTTCCAGCGTGGCTTTTCCATAAGTTCCAGCTTTCCAGCTCCCCAGGGAGAGCCCTTGCTGATTTGGAGTGAGCTCCTGACCCTTGTGGTGCTGCCTCTTGGACAACAGACTCAATGGCATACACTTATCTTTTATCGCTGTCAGCCCAGCACCCCCTGGGCTTGTTCTCTGCTCAGCCCCAGACCACCAGCTGTGCCACATGAGACACATGACTTCGGTGTCCCACACAAACGTGACCGCTGGCACTGTGCCAGGCGCAGGAGATACCCAGCAGAGGATAGAATTCTAAAGCCGGAAGGGAACTTAGAGATCATCTATTTTTTTGCAGTTTATCTTATAGATGAAGAAAGTGAGGCCTCAGGATGCTGAGCGACTTTAAAAAGACATACAGGTAGTGTCAGAGACCAGACCAGATCTTTGAGAGGCCAAACAGAGCCTACCCTCTTTTCTTCCCAACTCACCAGCGGTAACATCTATAATTCTTTCAGAAGTGTTGTTGTTTTTAAAAAGAAGGTCAATGTCACTTATGTGTGACAAGACTAAAATCCCGTGATAATAGAAAAATGAAAGTCCTTTGTTCCAAGAGTGTAAGCAAGATAAGATGTGGTAAAATACAATAAAGTAACACAGTGAAGATAATGGTTGAGGCTGCATTCCACGTAAGCTACTTTCACACGTGCCAGGCTCAGGTGGGGGGTACATCCTCCTAATTGGGTGGTAGTTGGGTGGTACACTTACTTTGTGACATTTTTGAAGGGACAATTAGTGTTACAACTCTTCTTTTTAAATCCTGTGTTTAATTGGAAGGTGTCCTCCCTATGAGGGAACGGCAGTTTGATTCAGCAACATTTTTTCAATTGGTTCTGCCGTGATCAGACATCTGAGTGAGCTGCACATTGTACAAAGAGACATGTTTCCTGAAAAAAGGATATTCAGAAGATTCATAGGTTTTTAATTCATAAAAGTGATGCCTAGTTGAATAATGATTCACTTTCTGTATTAAATAATACAAAAATGAATTCTGACAAATCGGTGTCAGATAAAGAAATTATGCAGGCTGTTTAATTCGGTTTTCCATCATTTGGTTTTGATATTCTAATTCATTGCCCCATAAAATGAGCTTTCGTGAGAAGTACTGATTTATTACAATTACTTTTCTTCCTATTTCCTTTTTTCCCTTTCTAGTACTTTACTGAAACAGTACCAGAGAGTTATTTTAAAAATATAACTCTGTATGTGTGTCTATCAACAGCAAAGTATTTAGAATTTTAAATAAAGTAAATTTGAGGGTCCTTATGAAGCTCACCATGGAGACCGGAGTGAATCGTTACCATGGAGACATCTGTAAGTCCACTATGCCTGGAGTTATTATTATACATACTGTCGGCCTTCTGTACCTGTGGGTTCCATATCCGTGGATTCAACCAACCATGGATCAAAGTATCCAGGAAAAAAAATTCCACAAATATGCAAAAAGCAAAAGTTGAATTTGCCACAGGCCAAGTATTATGTTGAATCTGGGAGAGTGGAATGGTGTGTGGGCATTGTATTAGGCATTATAAGTAATCTAAAGATGATTTAAAGTATACAGGAGGATGTATACAGGTTACATGCAAATACTACACCATTTTATATAGGGGACTTGAGCATCTGTGAATTTTGGTATCCGCGGTGTTGGGGGGGGTGGGATTAGGGAAGTGGGGAGGGGTCCCAGAAGCAATCCCCCATGGATACTGAGGACAACGATATTCAGATACTAGCAGGTATGGTATATAAAGCATTTTAAATTCCTCACGAAAAGCATGATGATGAATGAAATTAATATTGAACATACTTCAATGCACCAGAGTCTCTTCATCCTTGGTGCAGGAGGAGATAGAAACCCACAGTTCCAGGTTGCACCCAGATTCCTGATTCAGTTTGGTAGTGGAGGTGACATCTGTATTTTAAACAAGCTTCTCAGGTGACTCGGCAACCTGCCTAGTGTGAGGGTCTCTCCCCTGAGTTACCAACAGGAGTTTCTGGGCAGTGGCCTTTAGGAACAGTATTTCAGTTTTGACTTGGTTAAATCAGAGTTTTTGTTCTTCTGTTGGGGATTTTCTTTGACTGTAAAAATTAATATGCAATTAATTAAATTCGTAAAAACCTAGTTCTTAGGCATTTAAGTTCAATTCTCATATCTTATTCTATTTACTAATTTAACACATTTTAGACATTACTTTTATTTTTATTTTTTATTTTTTTTGAGACAGTCTCACTTTGTTGCCCGGGCTAGAGTGAGTGCCGTGGCATCAGCCTAGCTCACAGCAACCTCAAACTCCTGGGCTCAAGCAATCCTTCTGCCTCAGCCTCCAGAGTAGCTGGGACTACAGGCACGTTCCATCACACCCGGCTAATTTTTTAAAATATATATATATATTTTTTAGTTGTCCAGTTAATTTCTTTCTATTTTTTTTTTAGTAGAGACGGGGTCTCGCTCTTGCTCACGCCGGTCTCAAACTCCTGAGCTCAAACAATCCGCCCTCAGCCTCCCAGAGTGCTAGGATTACAGGCGTGAGCCACCGCGCTAGGCCTAGACGTTACTTTTAAAGGGGCTTTTACAATTTATATTTTCTTAAATATTTCAAACTGTATAATTATAATATACTAGATTTCTTTTTAACTACCTCAAACTTTAATGAAATAAAACTTTTCTGAAGTTCTTGAATAGCTAATAAAATTTTAAAAATTAAACATATGCACACTGGGAGGCTGAGGTGGGAGGATTGCTTGAGGCCAGGAGTTCGAGACCAGCCTGAGCAAGAGCGAGATCCTATCTCTACAAAAAATAGAAAAATTAGCCAAGTGCAGTGGCGCACGCCTGTAGTCCCAGCTACTCAGGAGGCTGAGGCAGGAAGACTGCTAGAGCCCAGGAGTCTGAGGTTGCAGTGAGCTATGATGAGGTCTTTGTATTCCAGCCTGGGCAACGGAGTGAGAACCTGTCTCTAAAAAAAAGAAATTAAACTTGTATTTCTCTTTAGTAGTCTAATAGTATAAAAACTTAGTGAGATTTCAACTAAATCATCACAAATCAAATGAGGTTGCACATTCTACTTAATTAATTAATTAAATTTAGAGATGAGGTCTCACACTGTTGCCTGGGCTAGAGTGCAGTGATGTCATCATGGCTTATTGCACCTCCAACTCCTGGGCCTGCCTCAGCCTCCCGAGTAACTAGGACTTCATGCACGAGCTGCATGCCCAGCAAATTTTTCTATTTTTTGTAGAAATGGGGGTCTTGCTATGTTGCTCAGCTTGGTCTTGAACCCCCGGTCCCAAGTGATCCCCCATCTCGGCCTCCAAAGTATCAGGATTACAGGCATGCGCCACCGCATCCAAGTCATTAAAACTTTATCTACTCTGGTGGATGTTTTTTGGCGTATTTTATTTTATGCGCTTAAAAACAGTTTTCTGAGAAGGGGTCCATAGATTTTACCAGATGCTCTAAGGAGTTGATGGCACAAAAGCTTCTAAGACCCCTGTATTACATCCTTGTCCTCACATGCCTATGCAAAGCTGGGCACTTTGGTTTTCCATGTCAAGAGAAAGACAGGGCAGAAATCCAGAACAAGCAATTTCCTTTTAAGCAGTGAGGCGGAAGTTGTTCATTGCTTAGTCACTTAGCAATTAGTCACTTGGGCACACCTGGCTTAAGAGTATCTGGAAATGTTCTCTCTATCTGAGCAGCTGTGCGCTCAGTTTTAATTCTATCACTATGGAAGAAGGCGTGTTTGAGACTAGCAGTCTCCACCGCATGATGCCGTTTGCCAGGCCTGGCGATTCATGGGGGTGGAGGAAGGGAGACTTTCCCAACCCTGTAGATGGCCCCGTGCCCGGGGTGAGGCGTGGCTGAGTCGGCCCAGATGCTGTACCTGGCCTTCAGCCGCCCGGGCCTGGGGCAGTTTCCTGGGAAAACCAGGTGCCGAGTTTCAGGCCCTGTGCTCAGCCTGCGCACCAGGCAAACACGTAAGGTGACCAGGTCCAGAGGGTTTTCCAGCAATGGATGTGTAAGACATAATAGTTTGGATGGCGTCGGTTAATAACTACATGACCCGAGGATGAGTAGGGTAGTTTTATTTGGGTCTTGGAGAAAAATGCTCGAGGCACTGGTGTGCTGACGGCCCACGTCATGCCTGCGTCAAATGCTGTGGGTGGCACTTTACTCTTTAACATGATCGCCAAAAACGTGCTGATATTCTTCTAGAAAGTTATCAGAGTGTCTCAACAGAGACCTCTCTGGTCATCCATGGGCTTTGTTACCCCCATCTCTCACTGAGTATCGCGCTTACCCAGGGACACCTGCAGGCCGGGGAAATAGCTGCCCCAATTCCTCCGCTCCGCACACTTAAACAGCAGTTACAGAAACGAGCAAATGGCGAGGTGGGAAGAAGCAAGAACATGTCTATCAATGGAATTATATAGATGGGATCAAAAATATGTGGTTGGATTACTCAGGAATTAGGGAAGGGTACTTTGGCATGGATCCTACCAATGCCAACTTGTTGGAAGAGACTTTGTCATGCAATTCAAGGTCAGAGTGGAACCAATACCCTCTTATCATCGTAAACTCACATTTATGCCAACCAGGGTTAAGGTGGAGCTTTGGGTTTATATGAAGACCCAAAGAGAGCAATGAGAAAGAGATTAAATCTTGCAATGTGAGCTCTAATTTTTCAAATACATACTTGAGAACAACCAAGGAAAAGCAAAAACCAAACTGCCTCTGGGAAATGGAGAATCACCCAAAACTCCTTCTTCCCAACCCCTTCTAATCTTGGGCTCCCGGGTTTGTACCTCTCCTTTGCCTGGCAGCAGACAGAGATGAGAGCTTTGGTTCACAGCTCGAGGCAGAGGCTGGGAAAATGTCCAAGACAACAGAGAAGGTTTAAGACCTACTGACTTCAGAGAGAGGGTGATGTGAAACGACCAAGAAATGGGGGAGGAAACAGGTGAAGAAAGGGCGTGCACCCCTCCAACTCCTATTGAGGGAAGTCTGGGCAGCGAGGCCTGGCCTTTTAGTGTGACACCAAGGGATGCATTGGCAAGAGCAGAAGCCCAAAGTGCTGGCTTTGTCACACTCTCCCTAATGCCCGTGGATTCTATACCACGCGGGTTGAGAGCAGGGACTCTGAGAAGCCCGAGGCACGTGTGTGTGTGCAAATGCACGGGGATACAGGAGCCAGAGCAGGGAAGTGATTCCTACCATCCTGTCCCCACGCTGGTGAGCCACCTCTTCAGAGGGGGCCGAGGCAGCGAAGCTGGCCACTCAGCTGGAGAAACTATAAAGGTGGGTCCCCCGCACTTCAGCCCACAGTTCCTCCACACCCCACTGCCCCATCCAGGAGTGGGACGCGTCACACAGATGCGCGCAACTCCTAAAGCATCGGGAGCTTTGTGGAAATCAAGCTCTCTGAATTGTATGGCCTCTCGCTTGGTTACAGGGGTTGTTCAGACAGCACCTAAGGTTTGAACATGTGAATTCCACTCAAATCTGTTCAGAAGTTCTACTTTGGGAAAAGTTATAAATAGTTTTCCCAAGAACACTTACGAGAAAAAAATGCACAAGTGAAAACATACCCATTGGCTAAGACTACTCAGATCTGAATAAACATGTCTTAGTGACACTAAATACACTGGCAGTTTTTGGAATAAGTCTCATGCCTGCTTGGCAAAACATGAGTGCTCACTGTATTAAACGAGTATTTTATCCCCACTTGGAAATATACACACAAAAAGCATGCTTATTGGATGAAAAACCCTGACCTTAACATAACACTCTTTTTTCTTTCCCTCATGGACAATACTTGATTTAATTAATAAGTGTCATTGTGAATGTTTTCCTGGCAATTTGGCAATCTATGTGCACATCCGTATTGAACATAAAGCTCCATTTGGTATTGGGAGCACAGTTACCAGTTCACTAATGAATGGGCAATTTTCTTAGAAAGTCAGTGATTTTAGCGTTGGGATCCAGCATTGTCTTAAACACGATAACGTGCTGGGCTGTGCTGGCGGGAAGCAGAGGAGACAGCTTTGCCCGAACTATTGTCTGGGCAAGAACACTTACGAGCCCACCCACAGCGAGGAAATTGTGGATAGCTTCAGAAATCATGTCCAAACGGTGGTTCCTCCCCAGTCTACTTAGAGCTGCAGAATATGGTAAGGACACGGCCTCCATTTAAAATATAATGAAGGAGACACTGCAGATGAAAGGTGAGAGACGTAGTCAACAAGTGGCATTCACTCGTTTGCTTCAAATCTTTCGCTAAAATTAATTTCATTAGCATTAGAAGCTAAGAATAAAATCACAACTATAGAAAAACTAGAAGAAAATGCAACCAAATATTAATCAAACCACTCGTGTGTGTACATGGGGGCAGGGAGGGTCTCTTAAATTTAGAAGAAATTACATAGAAAAAAGGTAAATATGTTTGTATGATATTTTGAAATCTAATATTTATGAAAAACAAAAAAAGGTGAAAAAGGGGTTGGGAAATAATATCATATCATAGGTCAATGAGGAACAAATGATTAATTGTCTTAGATCAGGTTCCCTGGAAACAGACTCAGATGAAGCTTTGCGTACGAGGAGTTTCTCTGGGAGGGTTCTAGAAACAGCAGCTGAGAGGGAGTGAGGACCCAGGATCTGGGCAGATGGAGGGGCTGATCTGCGATCAAGAGTGGCCTAGGCCTCAGACGGTCTTTCAGAGTGGTCTGAAACGGAGGCAGGGACTGGTCTCCATGGAACTCGGGCAAAGCGGCTCCCTTTCCTGAAGACAAACACGAGAGAGGGAAGCTGTTGTGAAGTGTCAGCAGCTCACGCTCCTGGCGGCTGGGGGTTGGAAGCCCATCTCCAAGGGGGTTCTGGGGACTCACCCGAGGATTCACTTAATCATCTAAAGGGCTCATGAGGTCGATGGAAAAAATGACTCTAATACATACAGTAATAAAGGACTCGAACAATCGGTAAATGGGAAAATGTCCAACATCACTAGTAATCAAAGAAGTAATACAAGTCAAACGAAAATAATAAAATACAGTTGTGTGCCAATTCAAATACACAAAACATAGCAGGGAATTCTAGAAGAACTGGGGGCTACCGGCGTGAATAGTCGTAACCACGCTGGAAGGCAGTGTGTCATTATGCAACAGACCCTTAAACATGCTCTTACTCTTTGACCCAGTAATTTCCACCTCAAAAAAGTTACCCCAGAGAGATAGTGCATCATTTGAAAAGTTTATATGCATAAAGATATTTGTTACAGTATTTGGATCATTAAATATTATTTAGGTTATTAAATATTATGGAAGCGGGAGGTCTGAGATCAGGTGCCAGCATGTTTGGGGGCTGGTGAGCACCCTATTCCCGGCTGCAGACCACAGACCGCTCACGGCGTCCTCCCACAGAGGAAGGAGAGGCCCAGCTCTCTGCTTTCTTCCCGTAAGGGCACTACCCCCATCACAGGGCTCTTCCCTCATGATCTAAACACCTCCCAAAGGCCCCGCTTTCTGATACCATTCTACTGGGCGTTAGGGTGTTAACATATGAATTTTGGGCTTACACAAATATGCTTTTTTATAACATGCTATAGCATTATTTATAATCGTGAAAAAAGCTGATATAATTTAAATGTCCAATAATAGAGACAAAATTTAAGTAAATATAATTATGAAGCTATATAGCCATAGAGAAAAAGATTTTAAATATACTATTTAAAAGATAATGAAATTCAATATATACATGGTTACAACTATAATATTAGGTTATTAAGTATGGAATGTCTGATTTCCTCAAGTATTGAGTTTGACAGTTGATACCTCTGACATTTCACTTTGACACTTCTTGTTTGTGTCTTTGTTTGTTTTATTGTGAAGGTACATCCTCATTCTTTCAAACACACAGTTTGGCTTGTGATTATCTTTCAAGTTTTTTTTTTTTAGAGCGATTTTTGTGAAACCATGGGTAAGTCAAAAATTCGTGTTATTTTTGAATATGAGTTCCACTGTAGAACCAATGCAACTCACATAGCTCAAAATAGTGTTGGGGAAGGATGTGGCTAATGAACACATAGTACGTGGATGGTTTGAGAAGTTCCATTCTGGTGATTTTAATCTTGAAAATGAGCCAGGTGGGCAACCTGAGACCAAGGTGGATAATGATGAGCTGAAAGCTGTAGTGGAAGCGAAACCATCTCAACCTGCTCATGAATTAGCAGCAAAGTTTGACGTTACTATTCCAACAATATTGGACCACTGGAAACATATCGGCAAGGTGAAGAAGCTGGATAGATGGGTTCCACATGAATTAAACAAGCATCAGAAGAGAAATCATCTCGGAGCTTGCCTTTCTTTGCTGTCATGACATAAAGGCAAACATTTCTATACCGTATTGTTATGTGTGATGAAAAATGGATTCTTTTTGACAATCGCAAGTGTTCGGCACAATGGTTGGATAAAGATGAAGTGCTGAAACACAGTCCAAAACCGAATATTCATCAGAAAAAGCTAATGGTGTCCGTTTGGTGGTCCAGCACTGGTATTATCCACTATGGCTTCATAAAACCTGGTCAATGGATTACAGATGTCTACTGCAACCAATTGACAAAGTGATGAGGATGCTTGGTATCAAGCAGCCGAGATTGGTCAATAGAGACAGGCCAATCCTCTTGTAAGACAACACTTAACCACATGTCCCACAAACAATTCTGGTCAAATTACAGAGGCCAGACTTGGAAATTCTCTGTCATCCACACTGTTCACCAGACCTTGCACCAACTGACTACCACTTGTCCCAGGCTTTGGACCACTTCTTGCAAGGAAAAATATTCAATTCTCAACAAGCTGTGGAAAATGCCTTTTGCAATCTCATTGCCACTTGCTTTCTAGGTTTCTTCGCTGCTGGCGTGAGCAAGCTACTGTTAAGATGGCAAAACTGTGTCAATAGTTTAGGTGAATACTTTGATTAATTGTACTGCTTCTTGTTTGAGATATAATAACCTAAACTTTTGGTTAAAAATCAGACATTTCATATTTAATGACCTTAATGGATTCCAAGAAAGAAACTGGAAGGAAGTAGGAATGTGACCAAATAAATCTAAAATTCATAGGAGGAATAGATAGATGAAAATAGTAATAGCAATTCCTGGGGGAAAAAAGCAGCAGGACTGCTGTAAAACATATTATAAAGTTCTGGTGATTGATTGCTGCATAATAAATCACCCCAAACTCAGTAGCATAAGAAATAATAATTAATGTCTCATGTGTCATGAATCTAGGAGGTGGTTGGGCTCAGCTAGGTGGTTCTTCCTTAGGCTTCCACGTGTGGCTGCAGTCAGGTGGGTCTCAGGCTTAAATGGCTGAAGAGTTGCCCTTCATAGCCTGGGCAGGTGCCTGAGCTTCAAAGGCTCAAACAGCTGGTGTTGGACCTGCTGGGCTCCAGGCCTCCCCTTCTGCCTCTGTGCGGTTCCAACAAGGCAGCTTCAGGGCAGCTGTGCTTCTTACGTGTGGCTCCTGGCTCCAGAGGCCAGTGTCTCAAGAGAGCCTGGAGGAAGCGTCACTGCCTTCTCTAGCCTAGCTGCAGAAGTCACGCAAGTCACCTCCACTGCATAATATTTCTCGAGGCTGTCAAAAGGGCCTGCCCAGTTTGAAGGGGAGGGAACATAGCTTCTACATCTTTTTGGAGGAACGCTAAGGTTCTAGAAGATCATGTGGGATGGGAAGTATTATTGCAGTCGCTTTTGCAAAAGACAGCCATATAAAACTACAATAATTGAATAAGGTTGTGGCAATATAAAACGAAACACCTTGATCATGGCACAGAATAAGAAGCCAAACAACTGGACTTAATATATTTATATTTTAATATGTGATTGAAGAATCACATCAATCTCAACTCAGTGGGAAAAAAAATTATTCAATTAGTTATGCTGTGACAATTGATGAATTGAAGAATTCAATGTTTAAAAAAATAGAAAAAACTGAAAAAATATTATCAAAACATTGAGAGGAGTGGGACACTTCAGAAGCTTGAAAGTTGTGGGAGATATTCCAAAGAAAGATTTTTAAATGATTACAGTATTGTGATAACTTTCTAAGTTCCAAAACAATCTCATTTTCCAAATAAAAAAGGGGACAGATTACAAATTTAGAGATATACGCTAAGTACATATGAAAGAAAAAGGGTTAACATCTTGTAATATATAAAGAGTTTATTCCCATGAAAGAATAAGAACAGACAATTCACAGTAGAGGGAACCAAAAAAAGTCTTAAAAAAATTTTTTTTAGAGATGGGGTCTTGCTGTGTTGCCCAGGCTGGTCTCAATCTCCTGACCTCAAGTGAGACAATGCCTCAGCCTCCCGAAGTGCTGGGATTACAGGCATGAGCCACCATGCCCAGGCTCATTTTGACCATTTCTAAGTGTATAGTTCAGTGGCATTAAATACACTCACTTTGTTGTGCAACCATCACCACCATCCATCTCCAGAACTTTTCATCTTTCCAAATTGAAACTCTGTACCGATTAAGCAATAACTTCCTATTACTCCCTCTCCCCAGCCCCTGGCAACCACCATCCTACTTCCTGTTCTCTATGGATTCGACTACTGCAGGTGTCCCATCTAAGTGAAATCATAAAATATTTGTCTTTTTGTTGTCTGGCTTATTTCACTTAGCGTAATGCCTTCAAGGTTCATCCACCTTGTAGCATGTGTCAGAATTTCCTTCCTTTTTAAGGCTGAATAATATTCCATTGCATGGATATCCCACATTTTGTTTATCCATTCGTCCGTCGAGGGACACTTGGGCTGTTCCACCTTTTGACCTCTGTGAATAAAGCCATGAAAAAATAAATGAGGTGCTTCCATTTGTGTTTTATTGCTTGGTGCCAGTGTGAGCTAATTGCTGTCCTCCCTTTTTAACAGACATTATCATAAGCTGTCTTTTTTTCTTTCTTCTCTTTAATATCAGATGTGATGTTGTTGACACCAATGTCTCTAAGGAGCAAAACACCCACACAGGATCTAAGCAGACCTGGGCAGGATGGGTCTGGCCTGGAGTCTGGCCTCAGGGAATCCAGCTCCATGAGTGACTTCCACAGGCAGCTGCTGCGTTTAACTTGGGCTTATGTCCTCTCGGGGAGTGAGGTGGGGGTGCGTGGGAGGTTAGTTCAGACAGGAGTATCTGTAAACAGATGGGGAGAGGAGTCTCCAGCCCCTGGAATGCCCTGCCTGATGGAAGTGCCTTTGCCTGGAGGCTTTGGCCACCAACCATCTAACAATGTGATTTCTGATGGGGCATTTGGGCTACCTGGTGTCAGTTTTGCCTCTGGACAGGACCGAAGAACTGAAGGTACCAGTCTGACCTCCAGGAGGGGCTGGAGACTACTGGGCACCAAAGCTCTGGCCAGCTTCCCCAGTTGGCGATGCCCCCTGCGTTATCACACCGTGGCTGGGAGGAGTCTCGCTGCCCACAACAAATGCAGAGAGGACGGCCAGAAGCTCTGTGCTGAGGACCCCTTCCCGCATCTCTGTCCTTGGCTGCTCTTAATCTGTTTCCTTTCTCTGTAATAAACCGTATCATGAGTATAACAGCTTTCTGTTAGGTTCTGTGGGTCCTTCTAGCTGGCGAATTATCAAAACTGAGGGTGGTTTTGGGAACCCCCCAAACTTGCAATCAGTGTCAGAAGTAAGGGTGGCCTTTCGTGGGGACGGTTTTCTCTAACCGTGCAGTGACTGAGCTCTTGCACCCAGGTTCCGGGGTTCAATGTGGCTGAGTACCATAAACAGTGACCCTCTAAGGAGAAAGTTCAGGAATGCCCGGCCGGGGTGCTCAGAGCTGCCCTGACTACCCCCCTTTCTGGCTATTCTTCCTTTGATTCTGCAGTTACCAATATCTTTCCAATAAACTATATTTTTTTCTTAAGCTGTCTCAAATTGGGTTCTATTATTTGCAACTAAAATACTCTTAACCGCTGTAGAAGTAGGAGGTGCTACAAAAGCACACGCGGGAGGAGGAGATGGGACCAACGGACTTCTCCGAGGAATTCCGCTAAAGGGTAAATAAAAGCCGGCTCAGGCGAAGAGGGGACGGGAAACAATGAGAAATGAGCCAGCCCTAAGTCCCCGAGGGCACTGATTCTTTATTTCCAAGATTGACAGGTGGATTGTAAATTGGAGTAAACAAACCGTTGACGGGAGAAGCTCTTCTTTACATAATGGAAGAGTCAAAAAGTTAATTAGGAAATCACCATGTTGCCACTGCTAATGAAATAACAGGTGCAGGTGATGACGAAGACTGGCCTGCAAAGCCAGGAGGTGCCCAGGTGCTGGGGAACTTTCTGCTGTTCCGGCTGACAACACCAGAACCGCCAATCAGTCGCCACACAACTGAGAGTCAAACCAACAGGGAGCCCCTTCCGCGCGAGATGCAGCAGGAAATACACAGCCTCGTCCCTGGAGCACGGTTGTCCCCAACCAAACTGTACCTGGATATGGCACCGAAAAACCCCTGGATCTTACCATCACTTTAGAGGAAATATGGAGCATATTAAACAATCAGCAAGGATTTAATCAACCAAATCCAAATAGGGGGAATAAAAAGGAGAGGAAAGGAAAATGGCTAAAGACTAAAGGAGTCTTTAGACTTGTCAATGAAACGCATTTTCTGGACCTAGTTTGAATTCTGATTTGGACAAACCAATCATCAAAAGACATTTGTAAGGTAATCAGGGATGTTTAAACATTGGCTCTCTATTCAGTAATATTAAAGAACCCATTTTAAAGAGAAGATAATGTATTGTGCTTATGTTTTTTTTTGAAAAAAGAAGAATTCTCATTTCTTAGAGATACATATCATAGTATTTCCGATGAAATGCTCTCTTTCCTGGAGTGGCTGTAAAATATTTGAGTTGAAGGGGAGGGGTGTATATGCAGAGTTATAAATAAAACAAGACTGGGCCGGACGCGGTGGCTCACGCCTGTAATCCTAGCACTCTGGGAGGCCGAGGCGGGAGGATCGTTCTGAGCTCAGGAGTTCGAGACCAGCCTGAGCAAGAGCGAGACCCCGTCTCTACCAAAAATAGAAAGAAATTAATTGGACGGCTAAAAATATACATAGAAAAAATTAGCCGGGCATGGTGGCGCATGCCTGTAGTCCCAGCTACTCGGGAGGCTGAGGCAGGAGGATTGCTTGAGCCCAGGAGTTTGAGGTTGCTGTGAGCTAGGCTGACGCCACGGCACTCGCCCCTGGCAAGAGAGTGAGACTCTGTCTCAAAAAAAATAAAAATAAAAATAAAACAAGACTGGTCAAATATTGGTAATTGTTAAAGCCGGGTGACAGGAAGTCATCATTCTATACTACGTGCAAAATCTGCTTTTGTGTATGTTTGAACAGTTTCACAATAAAAATAGTATTGGGAGAATTAGGTATATATTTCACACCCTACACTGGGATAAATAAGCCTTAATTGTAAAAACTGAAACCAAAAAGGAAGAAATCATGGGAGAATTGTTTTCGTAATTTCAACCTGTGGCAGAATTTTCTAAGGATGACTGGTTCGTCTTCTAATGTAATGGTATTCCATGTCGATATTTTATTAATGCTTTGCTCTTATCACACATCATATGTGTTTGTAGTTCTGTGTTTTTGTCAGGTTTTTTTGTTATGTTCGAGAGAGGGTCTCACTCTGTTGCCTGGGCTGGAGTGCAGTGGCATCATCAGAGCTCAAGCGATCCTCCCACCTCAGCCTCCTGAGTAGCTGAGACTACAGGCACGTGCCACCACGCCCGGCTGCTTTTTCTATTTTTAGTTGAGACGGGGTCTCCCTCTCACTCAGGCTGGTCTTAAACTCCTTACCTCAAGAAATCCTCTGGCCTCGGCCTCCCAAAGTGCTAGGATTACAAGTGTGAGGCACCGCACCCAGCCCAGGTTTTATATTAGGGTTAGGGTACCTTCATAAAATGAATTGTGACATTTTCCATCATTTCCTAGACTCTAGACTAAAGCCCTTTTTTGGAGATATTTCTCTGTATTAGGGTTCTCCAGGGAAACAGAACCCACAAGACACATATATAAGAAGTGACTTGTGCAATTATGGAGGCCCAAAAGTCTCACAATCTGCTGTCTGCAAGGAGAGAACCAGTAAAGCCAGTGATATATTTCAGTTTGAAGCTGAAGGCTTGTGAACCAGGGGTGCCAATCGTGTAAGTTCTAGTTCTAGTCCTCGTCTGAAGGCCCGAGAAGCGGGAGTACCGATGTCTGAGGGCAGGAGATGGACGTCCCAGCTCAAACGGGAAGCAAATTGGCCCTTCCTCTGCCGGTTTTGTTCTTTCTGTTCAGGCCCTCAGCAGGTTGCATGGTGCCCACCCCACTGGGAAGGGTCATGTGCTTCACTCAGTCCGCCCATTCAAATGCTGATCTCCTCCAGAAACACCCTCACAGACACATCAAAATAACGTTTACCAGCTATCTGGGCAGCCCGTAGCCCTGTCAAGTCGATACATAAAAGTAACTGTCACATTCTCCAACAACTTTTCATTTTTTCCTAACAGGGTTCAATGAGTTGTCAAGGTTTTCCCCCCTTCTTTCTCCTTTCCCGTTATGATGAACTAATTAGTTTTTATCTATTCACTATGTTTCAATCTTCCCTTCAAGTTGGTTCCTATGCCTTTTGTCATTAACCTGGCAGTCTCTGAGAACTTCCTTGCTTTCTAGTATAAGAGATCAAGGCTTTCTTGTTTTTCCCTGCACTGGACCTGCAAACAGTATTTTCCAGGAAGCCCTGGCTCCTTTTGGTGGAAAACTGTGCTTAGAGACCATGGAATGAATGCCCAGTAGGCTCAGCCCTACTGTGTTGTCATTGCTCCCTGGACTTTTCAGCTTCTGGAGCTGGGAAAAGCCTATTCATTTTTTTTTCAAAAAGGAATATATTGATACATCATGAGTTCATACTTATTTTTCAATTCAAATTAAGTATCTCATGGTTTTTATTTCTTAAATTTGTATTTGTTGTCTTTTTCCTCTTACATCAAATAGCTTGGTTCCTAATAAAATTAACATAATTACTTCATATATAGGTAGGTAGATTATGTGTGTGTGTGTGCGCATGTGTGTATATAGTGGTGGCTTAATAATGTGTCCACTTGGCTAACCAGAACTACATTTTCCAGAATTCCCTTCCCAGTAGATCTCTGGTTAGGGTTGGACACAAGAGAAATTTGTAAGAGATTTAAAAGGTAGCAGTCAAGAAGCAGCCATGCTGCGCCCTCCGAACACCAAGGTAGGCGAGGCCCTCCTGGAACCACGCGCATCTGTGGATCTGCCGGCTCTTCCGAGGGTGTGGGCAGCCTCTGGATGCAGAGTCCTCCGGTTCCTGTGGGATCTCTTCCTTCAGCTTCTCCAAATCCTGAGCTGACCATGAAGAGACAGAAGAGGTGGCCGTGGGGCGGGGCAGAGGGAATCTCTGCTGTGCCCCGTTTCACATGCGTCCTTCCTTCCCACCGCGACCTAACGACTTAAGGCTCAGAGCCAGGTGTGGATGAAGAGCTGAACGGAGGCTGGTTAGCCGGCTCCGACCGTTGTGCAAGATCAAATCCCTTTATGAATTCTTTATGCTGTGTCGTTTCTGGTGGGTCTGCTTCTCTGCATCCTCGTTAGTTTTGCATCATACATGTAAATGTGCACATATCTCCTGCTATGTACATGGAATAGCTTCAGCATAATGATACTGGCATTATTACTATCAATATCAATTTTGTTTAAGATTTCTTTGTGATTCTTTTTGTCTCCAACATTGCATATTTAGATAAAACATCTTTCCTCCATGATCTGAAATGTTACTTGTCTCATATTAAATTTTCATATTTCTTTGAGTCTAGTCTAGACTTCAGGCCACTGATCTTTCTATTCACGTGTCCCTACCTATCACACAATTTTAATAACTGTAGCTTTTAAATATATTTAAATATCTGTTAGAACCACTCTCCTCTTAAATTATTTTTCAGATTTTCCCTCACTCTTATTATTTATTTTTCCTATGAAATTTAGAATTAGTCAGTTTACTTTAAAAAATCCTGTTAGTAGTTTTATTGGGTATGTCAGTTTTGATAACTTATATTTGCTTAGAAAATTATCTATTTTATGCACATTAAAATTCCTTTTCATGAAAATCTCACATATTAACTGTGGTCATATTCTCTCACTCTTTCTTAACAAAATGTGTGTTGATTCTCCTCTTGTTTTCTTGATTACATTTGTAAACAAACTGTCTATTTTCTTCAGAGAACCAGCTCTTGGATTTTTCTGTCAAATGTATTGTTTTATGCTTTCTAATTTATCCATTTTTGCTTTTGACTTTTTAATTTCTTCTCTTTGTTCTTTTCAGAGGAAAAAATTAGAAGCAAAAGTGATTGCGTATAACAAATATCTGTTTTCAATGTAAAGGAAAGACATTTTTCTCTCATTTATTCACTGAATTAATTTTTAATGCCTGTATGTTCTGAGTTAGGTACTAGCCAACGGGAAAATAAAAATACCCTTTTTATAGGGAAATAGAAATCATTCCAGTATATAAATACTATCAGAGTCCCAGGAATGCTTTTCTGGAACATTCCAAAGCTGAACTGGCAGGCTCTGGCTTTTCTCTGGCTCCATCCATCACCACCTGGATGTTTGCACTGGCTGTGATCTCCCTACCTTTAATGGAATAACAGAGGACTTAGAACTGGAGTTAATAATTTATACGAATTGTCCTGAGGTGTCTTAGTCATAGTTCTCTCAGACTTGTTTCTTCAAACACTTCTAAAACCGCGCCCTTTTGAGGTAAGAGGCTGAATGAAGAAGTCATGCAGTTCTCTAGCTACCAAGGAAAGGTGATGAGATACTAACAACAGAAACATCTCGGCCAGACGGCAGTCTCTCACCCTATGCAAGAATCATGCCCTTTGGTGTGTACTTCCTCAAACTGTTTAACCATTTCTTTTATGTGTAGTATGTGGATGTCAACCAGGAGTAAAACTTCCTACTCCAGAAGTTTATTAAGCAGTAAAAGACATTCCTTTCACCTCTGAGTTCCTCTAACATAGATGCTTCCTTTTTATCGTTTAATACGAGCAGAGTGGACGCTACAAGGGTGTTTTAGCTTAGAGCCACTGCCATCTAATGTCAGAGGACAGAACTTACCCAGAGGCTGGGCCGATCCCTTTGCAAAGGACAAACAAGTGAATTAATTGCCCAAGGACACAGGAGTTAGGGGAAGAGGGTGGTTCCAGCCCTGTTTCTCCCTACCCCTGCCTTTCCCATACCGCTTCATGTTTCTCATCTGTAAAGTCAGGATGATAGCAGCATTGGTAGATATTATTATTGTGAGTATTAAAGGATAAAATATATATGATGTGCTTAGGGCAGTCACTGGTACATAAAATTTAGTAAATGTAAGCCTAAATTTTTAAAAACGTTTAACCTGGAATCTTTGACACTTCAATAGTCATGGTGTCCCTGAGTTCCTACAATTAGATAGTAAAGAAAATAGAACACTTTCTTCAATTACAGATTTTTAAGTACTTTTAAGTTATGTCACGAACCCAACAGGCTGGCTACTGTATTTCTACCCAAGAAATGTTTAGAGGTGGCAATCTGGCTGCAATCAGAGCTGTATTTCATAGCAAACCCACAGTTTTTCTTAGATGTCTATTACACTTGCATATCATTTAAGACAGCATAGCTCTTTATTCAATTTACCTGATATTGAGACAAAGGTTAACTTTCCATATAAAAAATATCACTTTGTGGGTTACGGCTGGGGAGTGCCATGAAAACAGGGTAAAGCCCACCCCGTGCAAGTCTTTGCTTCCACAACTGAACATGATCTTGGTGATTTCTCTTGAAACAAGTCAAAGCAGCGAACTTATTTTTTTTTTTTTTTTTTTGAGACAGAGTCTCACTCTCTTGCCTGGGGCGAGTGCCATGGCGTCAGCCTAGCTCACAGCAACCTCAAACTCCCGGGCTCGAACAATCCTACTGTCTCAGCCTCCCGAGTAGCTGGGACTACAGGCATGCGCCACCATGCCCGGCTAATTTTTTTTCTATATATATTTTTAGCTGTCCAATTAATTTCTTTCTATTTTTGGTAGAGACGGGGTCTCGCTCTTGCTCAGGCTGGTCTCGAACTCCTGAGCTCAGAACAATCCGCCCCCCTCGGCCTCCCAGAGTGCTAGGATTACAGGCGTGAGCCACCGCGCCCGGCCAGCGAACTTATTTTTAACCAAAGCTTTAAATAAATTAAGCCCTGGTCCATTTGATAACTTATTTCCTATTTTCTCCAGCTGCCAACATCAGCTCAGCAAGTGAATTTCAATATCAAGTTGATAGGGTTTTTACACTGGGGTGTCTCCTGGTGACCTTTCAATAGTCATTTGACACTGAATAATTGAAAGCCCTTGTTTGAAACAATGACCAGTGGACTTATTGGACCCAGGGAGTTTTCTTCATCACAAATAATAGACAAGGCCAAGGTCTATCACGTATATGTGGGGGCTTAGCTGGGCATGGTGGGGCACGCCTGTAGTCCCAGATACTTGGGAGGCGGAGGCAGGAGGGTTGTTTGAGCCCAGGGGATTGGAGGTTGCAGTGAGCTATGAAGACACCACTGCACTCTAGCCAGGGTGACAGAGTGAGACACTGTCTCTAAAAAAAAAAAAAAAGAAAGAAAGAAAGAAAAGAAAAGAAAGAAAGAAAGAAAATATGTGGGGGAAATGAAGTCCAGTTAAAAATGTTACATGCTAAAAAGGAACACAAGTCCTCTTCAGACACGATAAGAAGTTGAATAGCTTGTGACCACTGTCTTCTGCTCCTTAAACTGGTTACCCAGCATGGCTCCCCCACCCCCCGTGCTGTTTGAATACCCTTTTTCCAGATAAATGAGACTTCAGAAGAACCTGCAATGGATAGTGGCATGAATGAACAACACCTGTGCCTCACATTGATGTCGGATGAATAATCAATCTTGGTTGCTTGTGTTTGGAGCAGAGTCGGGAGCGGGCAATGAATTTGGCAGACAGCACAATTTGTTTGTTCACTCACCTGTTGATAGACATTTAGGTTGTTTCCTGTTTGGGGCAATTACAAATAGAGTGCTATGAACTTATGCTTCGATTTCTCTTGGTAAATTCCTAGGAGTAGAATGTCTGTAGCATAGGGTAGGTGAATGTTTAAGTTTTTTTTCCAGAGGGGTTGTAACATTTTATAGAGTTCCAGTTGTTCCATATCTTCACCAATGCCTGGAAGGATCACTCTTAATTTTAGCCATTCTAATAGGTGGACACTAGTCTCTTATTGGAGATTTACTTATTTATGAGACAGGGTCTCACTCTGTCACCCAGGTTGGAGTACACGGGAAAGATCATAGACAGCTCTTTGCAACCCTGAACTCCTGGGCTCAGGTGGTCCCCTGCCTCTGCCTCCCAAGTAGCTAAGACTGCAGACACATGCCACCACACCCAGCTAATCGTTTTGTTTTTTGTAGAGTTGGGGCTCACATTATGTTGCCCAGACTGGTCTTAAACCTCTGGCGTCCAGCCATCCTCCGACCCGGGCCTCCCAAAATGCTGGGATTACAGGTGTGAGCCACTGTGCCCAGGCTTTACTGGGGTTTTAATTTGCATTACCTTGTGTAGCGATGTTGAATATCTTTTCATGCGCTTATTTGCTATTTATACCTTTTTAGTGAATATTTTTTCGAACCTTTTGTCCATTTTTAAATTTTTTGTTTTCTTATTGAGTTTTGAGAGTTCTTTATATATTCTACATACAAGTTGTTTATTAGATACATGATTTGCAAATATTTTCTCTGAGTCAGTAGCTTGTGTTTTTATTCACTTAGTGTTCTTTGAAGAGCAGAAGCTTTAAATTTTGATAGTCTAATTTATCAATTTTTTCTTAATAGGTCATGCTTTTGGTGTTGTATCTAAAAAAGCCTTTGATTAACCAAAGGTTAATAATTTTAAGTTTTGCATTTAGGTCTATGGTTCATTTTAAGTAAACTTTTGTATATGACATGAGGTATGGAACAAGTTGTTTTTCTTTTTTTTTTATATGGATATCTAGTTGCTTCAATACCATTTGTTGAAAACACTGTTTCTCCTCTGAATTGCCTTTGTATCTTTGTCAAAAATCAGTAGTCCGTGTATGCGTTGGGTCTATTTCTGGACCCTCTATTTTGTTCTATTGAACTGTCTATCTTTGTACCAATACTCCCGTGATTGGTAGCTAAAAAATAGGTCTTCAAATCAGGTAGCGTTAGTCCTCCAACTTTCTTTTTCTTTTTCAAGGTTGTTTTTGCTGCGTAGATTCTTTGCATTTTCATATGTACTTTAGAATTGTCTTGACACTCTGTACAAAAAATCCTGTTGGGATTTTGATTTGGATTATGTTGAATCTATAAGTCAATTTGGGGAGAATTAACATCTTAATATTGAGTCTTCAGCCCATGAGCAAGGTATATCTCTCCATTTATTTAGGTCTTACAATTTCTCTCAGTAATGTTTTGTATTTTCAGCATACAGGTCTTGCAGATCTTTTGTCTGATTTATCCTTAGGAACTTCATAATTTTTTATATAAATGGTATTTTCAAATTTCAATTTCTGATTGTTCCTAGAACATATAAGTACAATTGATTTTTAAAATATTGACACTGCATCTTGCAACCTTATTAAACTTATACATTAGTTCTAGTGAATTCCTTCTGATTTTCTACATAGACAATCAAATTGTCTGTAAAAAAGATTTTTATTTGTTCCTTTCCAATCTGGAAGTCTGTTTATTTGTATGTATTTTATTTTATATTTTTCCTTTATCATGCTGGTTTGAATACTTGCTGAATAGAAGTGGTAAAAGCATAAATCCTTGTTTTGTCCCTAATCTTAGGGGAAAGAATTAATTCTGGTATTAGCTGTAAGTTTTTGTATTAATAGATACCCTTTATCATGTTGAGGACATTTCTTTCTGTTCCTAGTTTACCCAGAGTGTTTTATCAGGAGTAGATGTGCTATATTATTATTTGAAGGTAGACTGTGTTGAGTTAAATATATGAAGTTGGTTGATTGTGTTACAGATTTTCTGTTTACTTGTTCTACCAATTTTGGAGAGAGGGTTATTGAAGTCTCTGACTACAGTGGAAGATTTGTCTATTTAGGTTGGTGCAAAAGTAATTGCAGTTTCAGACCATGAATTTTAAATTATTATAACCAGGCTCAAACACGTCCTTTTTTTTTTTTTTTTTTTTGAGACAGAGTCTCACTCTGTCGCCCTGGCTAGAGTGAGTGCTGTGGCGTCAGCCTAGCTCACAGCAACCTCAAACTCCTGGGCTCAAGCAATCCTTCTGCCTCAGCCTCCTGAATAGCTGGGACTACAGGCATGCGCCACCATGCCCGGCTAATTTTTTTTTCCTATATATTTTTAGTTGTCCGATTAATTTCTTTCTATTTTTTAGTAGAGACGGGGTCTCGCTCTTGCTCAGGCTGGTCTCGAACTCCTGAGCTCAAACAATCCGTCCGCCTCGGCCTCCCAGAGTGCTAGGATTACAGGCGTGAGCCACCGTGCCCGGCCTAAACACGTCTTTATTGATCAAAATACAATCAACACATTTTTGCCAACAAGAAATAAGTTTGTTTATTCCTGTAGCATAAAAATCCATGCTATGGGTTCCACCAACTCTTGGAAAGCATTTTCTGCATCCTGCTGGTTGTGGAAGTGTTTTCCCTGCAAAAAGTTGTCAAGATGCTTGAGGAAGTGGTAGTCGGTTGGTGAGAGGTCAGGTGAATATGGCAGCTGAGGCAAAACTTCATAGCCCAATTCATTTAACTTTGGAAGTGTTGGTTGCACGACATGCAGTCGGGCGTTGTCGTGAAGAATTGGGCCCTTTCTGTTGACCAGTGCCAGCTGCAGGCGTTGCAGTTTTTGGTGCATCTCATCTATTTGTAATGGTTTCACCAGGATTCAGTAAGCTGTAATGGATCAGACCAGCAGCAGACCACCAAACAGTGACCATGACCTTTTTTTTGGTGCAAGTTTGGCGTTGGTCGTCACCAGTTGTTGTAGAAAATCCACTTTTTGTAGCACATCACAATCTGATGAAGAGAAATGGTTCATTGTTGTTATGTACAAGAAGAGAAGACACTTCAAAACAATGATTTTTTTTTTTATTTTTGGTCAGTTCAGGAGGCACCCACTTATCAAGCTTTTTCACCTTTCCAATTTGCTTCAAATGCCGAACGACCAAAGAATGGTCAACCTTGGGTTCCTCAGCAACTTCTAGTGTAGTTGTAAGAGGATCAGCTTCAATGATTGCTCTCAGTTGGTCCTTGTCAACTGCCGATGGCCAGCCACGGACCTCATCTTCAAGGCTGTCATCTCCTTTGCAAAACTTCTTGAACCACCAGTGCACTGTACGTTTGTTAGCAGTTCCTGGGCCAAATGCATTGTTGATATTGTGAGTTGTCTCTGCTGCTTTATGACCCATTTTGAACTCAAAGAAGAAAATCGCTTGAATTTGCTTTTTGTCTAACATAATTTCCATCGTCTAAAATAAATATAAAATAAACAGCAAGTAATACGTCATTAGCAAAAAAACATAAAGTGAGAAATGTGCATTAAAATGATGTATAACATAACCACATTTATTTAAGAATGTATTCCAGTATCAAACGGCAAATTTCAACAATGCTAAAACCACAATTACTTTTGTAGCAGCCTAATATTTCTCCTTGCAATTCTCTCAGTTTTTATTTCATGTATCTTTACGCTCTGATATTATGTGCCTAAACACTTAATATTATTCTGTCCTCTTTATGAATTGACCCTTTTATCATTATGAAATGATCTTCTTTATCCTGGTAAAATATTCTTCACTCTGAAATCTACTTTCTCTGATATTAACATAGCCACTCCATCTTTCTTTTGACTAGGATGGCATATTTTTCCCCATTATTTTACTTTTAACTCTTTGTGTTTTTATATTTAAAACGTGTGTTTCTTATAGGTAGCATATAGTTGAATCTTGTTTATTTAATCCAATCTGAATATCTCTGCCTTTGAATTAGGGTGTTTAGACCATTTACATTTAAAGTGGTTATTGAAATTATTTCATTAACTCTATCATTTTGCCCTTTGCTTGCTATTTCACCCATTTTTCTTTGTTCCTTTTTTCCTGTCTTCTGCCTTCATTTGGATTATTTTCTATTATTCTGTTTTACCTCCTTTCTTGCCTTATTAGCTACAATCATTTGTTGTGTTATTTAAGTGGTAATCTCTAAATGTTAGGGTTTGCAATATACATCTTTAACTTATCACAATCTATCTTTAAGTAATATTATACCACTTGATGTATAGTATTATAATAGTATACTTTCATTTCTTCCTTCTCAGCCTTTGTACCATTGATTTTTTTGTTTGTTTGTTTATTGAGACAGAGTCTCACTCTGTCACCTGGGCTCAGAGTGTCATTGTGTCAGCCTAGCTCACAGCAACCTCAAACTCCTGGGCTCAGGCAATCCTCTTGCCTCAGCCTCCCAAGAAGCTGGGACTATAGGCATGCGCCACCACACTCGGCTAATGTTTACTATTTTTAGTTGAGATGGGGTCCACTCTTGCTCAGGCTGGTCTCGAACTCCTGGGCTCAAGCAATCTTCCCACCTCGGCCTCCCAGAGTGCTAGGATTACAGGCGTGAGCCACCTCGCCCAGCCAAGCCTTTGTGCCATTGTTGTCAAACGTTTTTTTTTTACATATGTTATATTTTCCGTAATACATTATTATCATTTTTCTTTAAGTGATCATTTATCTTTAAAACATATATATATATTTTTGGTAAAATGTATTTAAATAACAACAAAAATATTATATATATACCCATATAATAAACCATATCTGGTGCTATTTATTCCTTGTGTAGAGCTAAATTTCTACCTAAGGTCAGGTGTGTTTGTTTTTCAAACCTTATAAAAACTTCTTATTGTGGACAATTTTAGAGTATAAAAAAGTAGAGAGAACAGTATAGTGAACTCCCATATATCCATTATCCAGCTTCAGAGATTACCAACACTTTTATACTCTTTATATTTTCTAGCATTTGCATGTTTTATATACTGAAATAAATAAAATTATGAAAATAAAACACCTGTGCCCAAGCTATACTGTAGAACTATGGAGATAAAATCTTGAGGAGTCTACATTTTAACAAACTTCTTGTCCTGCTGGTATCATTTTCTTTCTGCCTGAAGGACTTTCTCTAACATTTCTTGTGTTGCTTATGTGCTAGTGATAATGTCTTTCAGCTTTTGTAGTCTGAAAATGTCTTTGTTTCACCTTCATTTTTTTTTTTTTTTTTTTTTTTTGAGACAGAGTCTCACTCTCTTGCCTGGGGCGAGTGCCGTGGCGTCAGCCTAGCTCACAGCAACCTCAAACTCCTGGGCTCAAGCAATCCTACTGCCTCAGCCTCCCGAGTAGCTGGGACTACAGGCATGCGCCACCATGCCCGGCTAATTTTTTCTGTTTAGCTGTCCAATTAATTTTCTTTCTATTTTTTTGGTAGAGACGGGGTCTCGCTCTTGCTCAGTCTGGTCTCGAACTCCTGAGCTCAGAACGATCCGCCCGCCTCGGCCTCCCAGAGTGCTAGGATTACAGGCGTGAGCCACCGCGCCCGGCCCACCTTCATTTTTAAAAGATAATATTACTGGGTATAGAATTCTAGGTTAACAATTTTTTTCTTTCAATTTGTTCAACATATTAGTCAACTAACTTCTGGCTTGCATTGTTTTACCATAAGTAATCAACTGTTATTCTTATTTTTATTGCTCTGTATGGAATATGTCTCTTTCTCCCTCTGGCTGTTTTTACCTTTTGCTCTATATTTCTGGTTCTGATCAATTTTATTATGATCCGCATTGGTATAAAAACTTACGGTGCAAAGTTTTACTTTTTGATTTTCTTCTAAGAGTTTTATAATTTTAGTTCTTACGTTTAGGTCTATGATACACTTTGAGTATATTTTTGTGTATGATGTGAAGAAGGGCACCAATTTCATTCTTTTGCATATGGATATCCAGTTTTCTCAGCAGCATTTGTTGAAAAAAACCATTCTTTCATCGTTGAATTGTCCTAGTATCCTTGTGGAAAATCAATTGACCATAAATAAGAGGATTTAGTTTTTGACTCAGAATTATAATTTATTGAATCATCTTTAATGAAGATATGTCTATCATTATGCCAGCGCCATACTGTCTTAATTTCTGTATCATTGTAGTAAGTTTTAAAATAAAGAAGCAAGATATTTCCAAATTTTTTTTTTAAAGATTGTTTTGCCTATTATAGGGTCCTTTAAACTCCTAGATGAATTTTAGAATCACCTTGTCAATTTCTGCAAAGAAGCCAGCTGATAGAGATTATATTGAATCTATAGAGTAATTTTAAAAATATTTTCTATCCCTTTATTTATATTCTCTGTGTGAGGAGACACTGTCATTATACCTTCCTTTCCTTCTTTAAGCATGGTTTTCTCTAGTTCTTTAAACATTTATCATGGCTGCTTTGAAATCTATCCGTTAAATCTGATATCTGTGCCTTGTCACAGATAGTTTCTATTGTCTGCTTTTTTTCCTGTTTATGGTTCATACTTCACTGGGTTGTTTTCCCCCTCGAATTATAATTTTTGTTGAAAAAAATGGATTTTGAGATATTGTAGCAATTCTGGACACTGAGCTCTCTCTTTCCCTCTCCCGCTTGACTTGTTGCTGTTTATTTGCTTGGTGACTTGGCTATATATGTCAGTGAGTCTACTTCCCTCACAGTGTGAAGCTTCTGATGTCAGTCTTCAGCGGGCACAGCCTTGGGTACATGCGCAGCCACCTGGGATGACAGTGGGTTAGCAAGGTGGTCTCCACTGTCTCTT
This sequence comes from Indri indri, assembly GCA_004363605.1. Taxonomy (NCBI): domain Eukaryota; kingdom Metazoa; phylum Chordata; class Mammalia; order Primates; family Indriidae; genus Indri; species Indri indri. The sequence goes on along the minus strand of RJWJ010000366.1, from coordinate 129,434 downwards.
CTCTTAATCTTCTGTTAAGCTGGCTGCTTCTGCTGGAATCAAAACCAGCTCTTAGGCTCTACTAATTGCCATTTGAGTGATCTATTGTCTTCAACAATATCCTGTGGATTAATCGCTCCATTGTCTGATCCTATTAAATTCAGGCCCCTCTGTAGGGGTAGTTTTTGAGGCCAGTTTTTGAGGTTTGCTCTGATTCCAGGAGAGTTCTTTGTCATATCTTGTCAGTCCTGTCCAGTAAACTGGCTGGCCCATGATAGCTTATCACTCTCATAGAGCTACAGTCTCTCTCGATTGCCTACCATCAAAATCTCTATTGTTCTTATTTTTGTTTTTTTAATTTTTGTTTATTTATTTAGATACAGGGTCTTGCTCTGTCATCTAGGCTAGAGTGCAGTGGCGTCATCATAGCTCACTGCGACCTCAAACTCCTGAGCTCAAGTGATCCTCCTGCCGCAGCCTCTGGAGTAGTTGGGACTACAGGCCTGTGCCATCAAACCTGGCTAATTTTTCTATTTTTTGTAGAGACAGGGTCTCGCTATGTTGCTCAGGCTGGTCTTAAATGCCTGACCTCAAACAATCCTCTTGCCTTGGCCTCATAAAGTGCTAGGATTATAGGCGTGAGCCACCACCCCAGGGCTCTACTGTTTTTGAGAGCACACTCAGGCTTGAACTCCCCGACACTGTGTTCCAGATAAAGTCAGCTTCTTTGAGGAGAGTTTTCATCTGTAGCAGCTTGATTTGAGTCTTTCTGATATCTTCCTTGTCTCTACTTAACTTTTTGAACATGTGTAACACGGTTATCATTACTGTTTTAATGTCCTTGTTTTCTAATTCTAACATCTGGGTCTGTTTTAATTGAATTTTCTCCTAATTACAGGTTGTATTTTCCTGGTTCTTTGATTACCTGGTGATTTTGGATTGGATGTCAGACTCTGTGAATTTTACCTCATTGGGCACTGGACATTTTTGTATTCATGTAAATATTTTGGAGCTTTATCCTAGAACACAGATCAGATACTTGGAAACAACCTGATCCTTTCATGTCTTGTTTTTTGGATTAATTTGGAAGGTCCAAATTAATTTCAGTCTAATTATTCCCCACCTAGCATCCCATGAGTGACGAGGTTTTCCCGCCTGGCTGATGGGAAAGCACGTTCCCGGCCCCGTGTGAGCACCGTTAACCTCTGCTCCTCTCGGGTGGTTCTTTCCCTGGTCTCTGATGCGCTTCCTTACACGTGCGTGCTGGCCGGTAGGCACTCCGACCCATATTCGAGGGGATCCCCGGCCGATCTGCAGAGTTCTGTCTTCTCTGGCACCCAGTGTGTGAACTCCAGCTGCCTTGGTCTCTGGACTCTCCCCTCTGTCTCTGCAGCTCAGGGAGCCATCAGGGTTTGCCTGTGTTCCCTGCTCTGCACCGCAGCCTGGAAACCGTCTGGAGGCCACAAGATGGGGCAATCTCTTAGGGATCGCTGTCCTTTGTTGCCTAAATCCAGTGTCTTGAAACCCCTTTTTTTTTTAATCCAGTTTTTTGTTGTGGTGGTGGTTCAGGTAGGAGCATAAATCTGTCCCTATTATTCCAACTTGGCCAGGAGCAAAGACTAAAATCCTCTTTTCGATTTCTATATTTCTCTCTAAATCCAGTAAATGAAACTATTAATACATTAGATCTATATGCTGGTAAGAAAATGAAAAAGCATAGACAATAAGATTCTTTTAGGCATGAGTAAGAAAAGCACCTGGACAAGCACATTGTTTCAAGACACCAAAAACCAAATGCAAATAGCTGCTCCGGATAAATTCTCAACTCTCCCAATAGGTTGCACTTTCTGGAAGGCTCTCCCCAAGCAAAGGAAGAAAAGGCATATAGTAATCACCTAGTGCATTTGGTAAGAACATGCGTAATAGTCTCAAACTTCCTCTTCATTTGTGGTGTCTTCTTCCTTTCTCCCTCCCTTCCTCCCTCCTTCTAAAATTGCAATATCTGGAACTGGCTTTAGGGCAACAAGGAAGACTCATTAACATGTTGATGTTAGTAGTTGAAAATTTGGTTTTACTTAAAGAGTATCTCTTTAGGTAAAATAATACTATGAAAGAATAACATATCAATATTTCAAAATGTTTCTGTTTCAAAACCCAAACAACAGCCTTTGAATACTTAACTTTCATAGTTCTGTTTTTACCAGACACTGGAAAACACTGACACCAAACCAATCCCTCGGAAATCTGTTCCTAACCACAACTGCGTGTAGGCAGACAAACAGAAGTTATGTCAGTTCCTGGAAAAGAAAGGCCGAGCCACAGTTAACCGTTTAGCCTTCCTTGCTCACTGGTTCTCGCTGTGCTTCTCCTCTCAGAGGTGGCGAAACGCCAGTGCTCAGACTTGTCATTCTCCTTTGGCCTCTGTTCCCACCGTGTGTCTGGGTGCTCAGTGGTCTGCCCTGGGTTTCCTGGAGGCCTTTCTCTGGCTCCTTAGATCTTCCCAGCTATGTCCAGAAAAAGTGGGTCTCCCTGGGTTCTTTCCGTGACGACCTGATTCCAGCTGAGATGGAGGTTCAGCCAGTCAGCACTGTCATGCATGTGAAGTGTCCCTTTGTGTCCTGTTTTGGGATCCTCCCCGCTGGCTCCCAGTTCTTGGTGCCCTCTGCTCTAAGTGCCCTGCTCTCAGGGACGCCTGTTTTCCACACGGTCCACGCGCAGTGCAGGGGAAGCCGGGATCCAGCCTCTTACTTTGTGTGTGGCTCTACCTGTAGTAGGTAAATCTCAGGAGTGGTGTCCTGGTCGGGTGCCGCTGTGTAGACAGGAGAGGCGGAGAAGGCCAGACTGCAGACACGAAGAAGAACAGAAGGAAAAGGAAGGCCTGACTTTGCTCCTGAGGCAAGCCCCTTCCTGACTTCCAGAGCTTTCACCTCTTTGACTTTGCATCTCTGAAACTGCTCAACAACCCCGGGGGCTCCCGCCCGTAATCCCAGCACTCTGGGAGGCTGAGGCTGACAGAGGGAGACTGTCTCTAAAAACAAACAAACAAACAAACAAAAAACCCAAAAAAACCCCAAAAAACAAACCTTCTTCTCAGCTACTTTTTTTCTGGCCTAAGCTAGCTCCCCAGTTTGTTCTGATTACATGGCACCAAAGTTTCTTCCAGATCTGATTTGCTTCAGTGTGAAGCTGGATTTTTGTTTTTAAATCCATACTAATTGCTTGGGAGATGTTAATGATGTAATAATTTTTAGATTTTGAAAGTTATGTGCTAGAGAAGTGCTGGCCAATAAAAATATAATGTGGCTCACACATGTAATTTTAAATTATCTAGTAGCTACATTTGAAAAAGTAAAAAGAAACAGGTTAAATTCATCTCAATGATGTATTTTATTTAACCCAATATATTCCAAGATAAGAGAAAACACCAACACCTGGGCTTTCAAACTGTGCTCTATCATCAGTTCTTGTCAATGTAAACTTTTTTTTACCTAAGACATTTAATTATACCATACCAATGAAATGATTTATTAGCCCTGACTTATTCTGATTTTTATAAATCTATTGCTGTTGATGGATATTAAAGAAAATCTTGAATAGATCTCAGCCGAGCTTTCGGTAATTGCTTAGAAATGCTGTGACAGTTTCCGCCATGGAGACGGGTTCAGCATGGAAAGTTGTCCACAGAGGCTGGTTAGTTTCTCATCAGCTCTCTCTTCACTCCATGGGAAGAGGCCACTAGGTGAACGTTAGTGCCTTGAATTACGAAATCCGGGTCAAATAATCCAATTCTACACTAGGAAGAAGGAAGACCAGATTCTAGTCGGAAGAAATCGTTTGTATGCGAGCCCTGTTATACACTGTGCGACCAAGGATAATTGCTAATTACACCCTCTGAACGTCAGTATCCTCATCCGAAATGTGTGGATGACTCACTGGTTCACTGGTAGGGATTAGGACCTACCGTATTCGAAAGCACTTAGCATGTCGTAGGTGTTTGGCAAACATTCTCCTTGTTCCTTTGATGTTAACTGATAAGTGAGGATAATATATATGTCACAATCTACATTTGTTCAATAGACATAAACTTTGTGTTTACAGAGTTGTTGAATACATAATGTATCTGATGGCATATTCCAGCGGAATGTGATATAGCATGAGAGGACCTTGATTCAAATCCTGCCTACCATTTGCTAAATATTTGCCCTGGAGTAAGTTACTTGAAGTATCTGAAATGTGTTTTCTCATCCCCAAATAGCAAAAATGTTACTAGCTTCCCCAGGGCCTGCTGTGAGGGTTAACAGTGATGCACACACTGGTGTGTGTGTCTGTGTGTCCTTATCTGCAGGTGAAAAACCCAACCTCGACTAGCCTAATCTGCAAGTGGGAATTTATTGGCGTGTGCTGCCAAATTTAGGCAAGGGCAGAGGGGATCCAGTCCCTGTAACCATGGACTTACCCAGTCTTGATTCCCTCTGTCCCTTGGCTCTGTACCCAAGCGTTGGCACTTCTAAAACAGGTACCAAGAAAAGGTCAAGATCTCGCTCCTCCAGGCCTCAAAATCTCCGACGTGGATGGGGTTCATTTGAGTTTTCACAGCCAGCTGGTCATGCTTCCCACGGTAGCTTGTTTTGTGTGGTGCTTCTTCCTTCCCACCATTCTACTGAAGCTATACTCAAAAAGCTCACCAGCGATCTTCTTTTAAAAAGGCTTTACTGATTTTAAAAAAAATATATAAAAATATTGTATGTTCATAGAAAAAGTTTATATGAATAATTGCCATCTGAATTGAGCTTTATAATTGATTTTTCCTTATTTATATACTATGGACAGGTTCTTTTTTATTGAGATGTAATAGTTGTCCATATTTTGGAGGTACCTGTGATCTCCCCAAAGGCAGCTTTTGTGCACCTGTGCCATCCCTCTCTGCCCCACGCTGGATGTGGTGTGGTCACCACAGCTCTTTCCTGCCTCTCTGAAACCCGGGATGGAAGCGACGAGGCTGAGCTTTCCTGGACTGATGTGGATGCATCCATTCCTCCTCTCCTCGGGGCGAGTGCTCTCCCGACAGAGACATTGCTGGGAGACTGCGACAGAGCTCCCATGGGGAGTCTTGGTGTTGGGATTGGCCATCGACTCATGCATACAGTCGGCTCTCTCCCTTCTGCAGATAAAGCCAGTCAACCTGTTAATTTTTCCTTATGCATAAGAGAAAAAAGAAACACTGTGTGTTGCTTAATGATGGGGAAACATTCTGAGAAATGTGCCGTTAGGTGACTCTGTTGTGTGAACATCACAGAGTGTGCTTACACACACGTAGGCCGTGTGGGACAGCCTGTTGCTCCCAGGCTGCAAACCTGTACAGCAGGTTACTATACTGAATACTGTAGGCAGTTGGAATATAATGGTAGATATCTGTGTATCTACACATACAGAAACATAGAAAAAGCACATAAAAATATGGTACTGTAATCTCATGGGACCACCTTTGTATATGTGGTCCGTCATTGACAAACGTCATTGTGTGTACATGACTGTACACACATGCATATATGTATCTATTATTTTTAAGTGTACAATGAATAGTTTACTGAAACCCCTGAAATTCTTATTAATCCTTATTAACTTTTATTATTTATTGACTATATCATGATATTTAAAGGCACAAGCTTTGGATCTAGGAAAAATGTGACTTTCAGTCCTGGTTTCATCACTGCCTAGCTCACATTTCAGGTTAAGCTCTCAGGCTTGGTTTCCCTGCAGAATTACTTCACATACTATCCGATTTGTTCCAACAGTCCTATGATGTATTAATAACCACAGTTTATGCAGAGACATCTGGTGCACATATGCTTGCTGTTTGTTTTATTATTTATTTGTGTGTTCGCTGTGGCCATGACCCTACTCCTCCAGAGAAGCCAAAGTCCCAAACTCCTATGAGAAATCAACAATATGTAGAAGAACAAAGCAAAATGAACAAAAACATTACACCTCAAATTGAATATAAACAGAAACTAATAAATCTAACCATATCAAATGGTTACATCGGCGCACAGAACGGTGGACTCAATCAGCCTCTGAAGCCAGCACTCTGACTGTGTACCCTCAGCAGATAGGAGGGAAAAAAGAACTGTGGAGGAATTTTGGATTTACTTGGTAGTTTTGCGGTTGGAAGTGGTATTGGTTTAGTGATATTGGAACTATGAAAATATTTTCTGTATGTCGCAGGGTAAGTAAGTTACGTGTGGTTGGGAACCAGGGATCTCACTCAGGGGAAAGGGAGATATGAATAAGTCACGGAGGAAGGTGAGAGAGAAGAGCTGTAGTTGTATTAGTATGAACTCATGTTTATTTTTTAAATCTCACCCATTGAAAGGGCCTGTACACCCTTTCCAATATCCTTTAAACCCCTAGCACCAGAATCTTGTGTCTAAACACCATTCTCCATTGAACGGAACTGGGACTCCCTAGATGTATAGCTGACTGCAGGTCTGGGACAGGTGAGGCAAAAGGTGGGTGTGAAACCTTTGTGGTGTCAGATCACCTACTAAATGCAAAGGGAAAAGATGCCTTGACAACGGAGAAATCTAGTGGACGCCACCTCGGTGAAGTTAGCTTCGCCAGTAATGGGATAATTACATCTGAGCTTCCTGCGATGCTGCAATGGTAAGGATAAACCAGCACCTTGGTGGCATTCTTGCCAGAGTGTTAACCTGACCCTAATTAGCAGGAAACCGGCAGACAAGTCCAGATTACGGGACACTCTATAAATGCCAAAAATCTTGGAAGGTAAAACAAGGCATGAAACTGTTCTAGGTTAAAAGACATTCAAAGAGACATGACAACTAAATGCAATGGGTGACCCTTGATTGGATCTTGGCCCAATCATAGCAACAAAAACAACTTTAAAGACTATTACTAATTTGCGTTCTCATGAGACGGTTAAAATAAAAAAAGAGGCTATTTTTGGGACAATTGGATAAATTTGAATATGACCATATGTTAGATGCATTAGTTAATGTGTTATATCAATGTAAAATTTCTTGGGAGTGATAATGTTACTGTAGTTTTATAGGAGAATGTTTTTGTTCTTGGGAGATATATGCTGAAGTACTCAGTAGTGAAATGTCCTGAGGACTCTAATTTACTTACATATGTGTGTGTGTGTGTATCTATATATACACACAGAGAGAGAGAGAGAAAGCAAATGCAACAAATGTTATCAGCTGGTGCATGGGAATGAGGGCATCTGAGTGGTTTGTTCTAGTCTTTCAACTCTCCTGCAGCTTTCAAAAATTTCAAAATAAAAAGTTGGCGGGGCAAAACTCCAGTGTGACTTCCAGTATAATGCTACCAACTCCTGGCAGCAGCTGCCCAGCTAGAATATTAGAGCAAGTCAAGACAGGCTCCAGGGAGGGGCCATGTTGCTTTTCCCCGCTTGTCCACATGAAGTTTTAAGACAGATCGTAAAGTTTGTTGGAAAGAAAGTTAAATCCTAGAGTCCAGAATCCAGAGTTGGAAGGGGGCTTAAAGTCATATAGTTCAGTAGTTCCAGACTCTTGGATTTCATGGACCAGTAAAAATTAACAAGACACACACACACACACACACACACACAGACCAAAATAAAACAAAAAACGGGGGAACCGACATGAAGTTGCCAACTCCATTTTGTCTAGTAATGACTGACATAAAAAAATTAAAAACCCCATCTATCATTCCATCTGTTATCATACTTACATGGTTAAAAATGTCATTTTTACCTCAAAGAAAAAGGCGATCTATCATCTCAGAGTGAAGTTTTTAAAAAATTGACTGCTTGTCTGGGCATGGTGGCTCGCACCTGTAGTCCCAGCACTTTGAGAGGCTGAGGCAAGAGGATCGCTTGTGCCCAGGAGTTGAAGGCGGCAGTGAGCTATGAAGACACCACTGCACTCCAGCCTGGGTGGCAGAGTGAGACCCTGTCTCAAACAAAACAAAACAAAAAGAAGTACGCTGGGAACCAACCTTATCTCTTCTTTTATAGATATACTACAACATTAAGGCTGCTGTCATGCTTTTCTTAACCATCTCTAGATCTAACACACCAATCTTCCAAATATTCTTCTTAATCTACTGACTAGTTACTTGATTTGTTCAGTATTTCTTGAGCTGCCACCAGCCGCCTGGACTAGCGTGTGGCTAGTGTCACCCGTGGAGCCTACCGAGTCTCCCCTCTGCCGTAGTAACGTACGCACAAAGGGGCTCTATCAGGCATTTCGCGGGTGGCTCAGAGATCCCAGTTGTGGGATGTGGCTGTCCTCAGGAGAGGTGGGAACTGGAGCTGGGAGTCTGAGACTCTCCACCTTGAGACATGGGCACAAACCTGTTTCCCCCTCTACAAACTGGCTTCATGCTTGTTCTACCTTGTGCCCGAGGCCTGCCCCAGAGCACCCGACTCTATGTAGTCTTAGTTCCAGTCGCACATGGAAGCTGAGTGGACTCTCAGTACTTCAATTCCAAATTCCTGCAAGGCAATTTGACTGGTCCAGCTGGGATCAGCCATGTCCACCAAATCAGCAGTGGCACGGAGTTGGGGTGGCAGTGAAACAATATCTGCCTGCTCCCTTTTTTCTTAGATGGAGCATTCCTCAGAGGAAAGGGTCTTTCTGAACTGGGCAGAGTTTCTACAAAAGCATAAGCTATAGGATTCTTTAACCTAGGACTTTGTAATTATAGCAATAGAAATAAATGAGAAAAATTGGACTCACACTATGGAATGATACACTTATGCTCAGTGCATCGAACAGTTAACTCAAACATAAACACTGCTCGATCTACGGCTCTCGCGCTTTGCGGCTGGGGGAATGACACTGTCCCGCCTCGTCCTGCTCAGCCAGTGCTCTCCTCCTTGCGCTTAGTCTCTGGTGGGGCTTGATGTGCTTATCTCTGCTAGAATGGGCCCGGGGTTTAGGATTTTTTAAAAAACAAATTTCAGGGATTTCATGGACAGTTTACCTGTGAATTCTCAAAGTTCAGACTTTAAGGGTACACAATAGTTGTCTCTCTAGCTCTAGTTAGTGTGTGTGTGTGTGTGTGTGTGTGTGTGTGTGTGTGTAAATTATATCACAAGGCTGGAAGGTAGGAGGTTTGTGCTCCTTCAAAATGCTCCACCTGGTGCACGATGCAGATCTCTCTTCTCTGAGCTGTCTCTGATCGTCTCTGAGCTAAGTCCAGTTTACAGCAGGCTCTGACATTTGGGAGGGGGAGCAGCTTTGAAGTTACAAATGGCCTGACAGTGGCTGCTGCACTGTGCGGAGGCCAGGGACCCCTCGATAGTCCCAGAGTGATGTTGTCACACCCCTCTGGCTGCAGCACGTCCTGGCCCACTGTCTTTATGGGCCAGTTGTTCCCAGACCTGGAGCAGCAAGTGGGAATTTCTGAAAATCTGATAATACACTTGTAAACAACAGGAAAATAAAAATCCAAACATCCTCTCTGTTATCAGTACCATTCATAAAAGAAAGGACATTTCCAAACCCACAAAATAGAAAAGTCACCATCTCAGGATAATATAACTGGATACGTTTAGTGTCAAGGAAACTTACTACATTATCTTCCCTCCCCCATCCTCCCCCCCATTTTGCTGCAGCTTGTGGACAGTTTGTCACGTCAAGTTGGGAGCCATGGCGCGATGGAAGGAGGGAGAGGTGCCAGGCCTGCCCTCAGGGAGCTGGTGCAGAATCTCGCTGGAGACAGCCCTCAACGGTGTCTCATCCAATCTCCTCCTCAGTGTTTGGATTAAATAAATTACACGCTGAGGTCTATGAGTGGAGATGGCACTATGCCACCGTGTAAAACGTGGGGATCCTCTCGAGGAGGAAGGACATTGTCTGGTGGGGAGGAAGAGGAGAGACAGAGCAGGAGGCTTGAGGATATAAACTAGACTTTGAGGAGTGGCGCGATTTAGACTGATGGTTCTCAAATTTCAGGGGACGTCAGGATGACCCGGGGAGCTGGTTAAAACACAGAGTCCAGCTTCTGCTAATAACTTAGTGGTCTGGGGAGGAGTCTGAGAACTTGAATTTATAACCGTTTCTCAGGTGCTGCCGGTCTGAGGACCATGCTTTGAGAACCACCAGTTCAGACATTCGGAGATGTCTTCGACAAAGACACAGAGGCGAGAGAGCGGAGCGGGCCGGTGCGAGCGAGGCGGGCAGGCGGGATTCTGTGGGACGGTGACCGCCACGCAGAGGAGCCTGGGCTTCATTCGCACAGGCAGAGGGAAGCCGTAAAGGATTTTCGAGCCGAAGAGTAGAATTTAAAATAGTATCACATGAAAAGGAATGAGGTGCTGATACATATACGCTACAACATGGATGAACCTGGGAAACATTTTGTTAAGTGAAAGAAGCCAGACACAAAAGGACACATCTTGTATGATTCCGTTTATGTGGAACACCCAGAGATGACAAATCCACAGAGACAGAAAACAAATTAGCGATTGCCAAGGGCTGGGGAGAGAGAGTGACTCGAAGTGGGTATGAGGTTTCCTTTTGGGGTGATGAAAATGTTCTGGAACTAGATAGCAGTGACAGCTGTACAACATTGTTAATGTGCCAAAGATTGGTAATGGTCAATTTTATGTCATGTATATTTTGCTATAATAAAAAAGGTATTATATTCCTTAAGAAGAATAGGTGACATCCCAAGAAAATACTTGGGATATGATGTTGAGAGATAAAAGATACAAACTTGTATGTGTAAAATGGTTATAACCATATCAAGACTCAACTTTATATACAGACAAAAAAGAGTAGTAAGAACTTACTGTAATAAAAAAAAAGAACTTACTGTAATAAATGTTAGCTCTGTGCGTGCGTGTTTAGGATGGTGAGAATGATATGATTCCCCTCCTATCAGAGTTTTTCTCAATTTTTAATAAACAACCATGTATTGCTTATAACATTTTTTTAAGAAACAGGGTCTTGCTCTGTCGCCCAGGCTGGCCGGAGTACAGTGATACAGTCATAGTTCACTGCAGCCTCGAACTCCTGGGCTCAAGCCATCCTCCCGCCTCAGCCTCCTGAGTAGCTGGGAGTACAGGTGCGGGCCACCACGACCAGCTTACTCATATAATTTTTAAAAAAATGTTTTAGAAAAGAAAGAAAAGGAAAAGCTTTGGTATAACAACTTCACCAAGAATAACTGACTGCTATCTAGAAAGGCGGTATTGGGACTGAGCATGGGGTGAGATCTGTGTCTCAGACACTGGAACTTAAGAAGACGCCAAGCATGGGAGGATGCCAGCGTAACCAGAGAAGGTGTCCCTGAGCAGAGGTGGTGACGACCCACTGCCCCACCCAGGGCGCCACGGTTTCCTCTAGAGACCTACCCCTTGGTACCTAGCCTTTCCTCTTCCACTTCCCTGTGGTTTTCTTCTTTTCTTCAGCTGTCAGCCTGTCCCAGAGATTTCACTCGTTCATCCATTCAGTTTCTCAACAAATACTGATTCTGCATCTCCTATGTGTCCCCGTGTAGCACCCCGTGTAGCTGAGTTGCAAGCACACGTCTTGTTATTCTGGCCAGCTGAGGCTGGCTTAACATACCAGACATTTATACTGTTTCTTTCATTTTCTAGATATATTTTCTATTCCTGGGCTGAGTCACAGCTCTCTATCTCAGTTCCTAAAAAAGCAATGACTGCTTTTGTTGTTGTTGTTTTTAGAGAGAATCTTGCTGTTGCCCAGGGTGGTCTCGAACTCCTAAGCTCAAGAGATCCTCCTGCCTCGGCCTCCCAAGCAGCTAAGACTACAGGTGTGCACCACTGCACCTGGCCAGTGGTGACTTTTTTTGTTTCCTTTCTCAGGATCATGCCCTTGAGTAAGGCTGGACAATGCAGTCTAGACAAGGCCTGGTCATGCTGTTAGTGTGGTCAGCGAAATCTTCCCAAAGTGGGGCCTTCTCCCTCTCGGCTGCAAACCTCACTGAGTGGCCGTGCTCTTTTATTCTGCACGACCATCTTCAGCTCTGATTCATCTCTGTCCCTCCACTGGCTCTTCTGTCTATAATAGTTCTGCCGTTTCTTGGACACTAGCTTAAACCTTATGGACCACATCTTTTCTGCCTTGGACCTGGATCTGTCATCTCAAATTTTATTTCTTTTTTTTTTTTTTTTTTATTGAGACAGAGTCTCACTCTCTTGCCTGGGGTGAGTGCCGTGGCATCAGCCTAGCTCACAGCAACCTCAAACTCCTGGGCTCAAGCAATCCTATTGTCTCAGCCTCCCGAGTAGCTGGGACTACAGGCATGTGCCACCATGCCCGGCTGATTTTTTTTCTATATATATTTTTAGCTGTCCAATTAATTTCTTTCTATTTTTGGTAGAGACGGGGTCTCGCTCTTGCTCAGGCTGGTCTCAAACTCCTGAGCTCAGAACGATCCGCCCGCCTCGGCCTCCCAGAGTGCTAGGATTACAGGTGTGAGCCACCGCGCCTGGCCAAATTTTCTTATTTTTTAATCATTACTGCCTCCTCCTAGCAACATTAATGGAGCCAAACCCACATTCATGCTCACGAGTTCTCCTACTGGGGCCACAGCCAGAGAGGTTTAGGAAATGGTCTTTTCTTAAAAAGGTCATGGTCCAGAGATGAGCTCAGACTGCAAGCTTCCTGAGGCCAGGGCTCCTTGCTGGCATCCTCCATCTGCAGCTCCTGGCCTTGTGTCTGATGTATATTGGTACCGATCAACATCTGGAAGAACAGTCAGAACCAGTATGAGTGCACCCTGAGTGGAGGATTTGGGACAAGGAAAAAAACCAGTTGAATATTGTGTTAAATCAGGGTTTTCTGGAGAAACACAAGCTAACACGAGATAGTAGAGACAATAGATAGATTTTAAGGAATTGGCTCACATGGGTGTGGAGGCGGCAAGTCCAAAATCTGCAGGGCTGGCCGGCAGGCTGCAGCCCCAGGGAAGAGTTACTGTTGCAGCTTGTGTCTGAAGGCCATCCCTTGGCAGAATTCCCTTTTTCTTTAGAGAGGTCTGTCTTTTTCTCTTAAGACCTACAACTGATTGGACGAGACCCACCCACATCAGCAGAGTATTTTGCTTTGCTCAAAGTCTACTGAATTAAATGTGAATCTCATCTAAAATGTCCTCAAAGAAACATCTAGAATAATGTTTGTCCAAATACCTGGGAAGTAAGGCCTAGCCAAGTTGACACATAAAATTAACCATCACAAACATCACTGTTGGGTTAATTGTTTGCTCTTTTAATTTTCGTAAAGTGTACCTCTAGAGCACTGAGAATAATACAGTTGGGTAGGAAATGTGTTTCATAGATATGATCTTGGGTTCAACAAATGTTTATTATTTTACTTTTTGGGAGCGATTCCTCAGCCCTGCAGGGAACACCAAAATCTTAGGGATGCTGTTCTGAATCCACGGGGAGAAAATCGGGTCTGTCCCGACAGCAGCGTGCGAGACTATGCCGGCCAGCACTGACCCACCTGCGCAGCAACCCCCATTTCTCTCCATCTAGTTCCGGTAAGTGATTTCCCACTCTGCTCAACATGGCCTGCATGTCCCTGGTAACGCCACAAACTAAAAACTAACTGAACACGTGGTGTGGGAGTTAGCGTGTCTACTGAAGCGCCTGGGCTTGAACCCTGGCGGTGGCCCTCCCTGGCAGACCTTGGCAGGCACTCTGCCTCGCTTCCAGAACAACAGCACCTTCCTCCAGGCGGGAGGAGAACAGCGACATCATTGACATAAGATGCTTGGCAGGGTGGTAGCTACCTGGTACCGTGCTCGCAATCAGCCCTCAGTGAGTGTTAGCTCTTATTGCTGCCTGAGTCAGTCTCCTTCCCAGACTTGCACAATCGAAACAGAAGAGTATCATTAGTTATCCAGATGGAAACCTGGTTTAAGTTTCCTTTTCTTCCCCTCTTTATCCTCTAGATGCGAATGTTGTGTATTTGGCAAGGAGCACAGAGCTTTCAGATTCTTTACCCTCAGTGCCCACCAGAACTTAGAATTAAACTTGTTGAGATGAGGGTATACATTTGCTCATGGAGAGTAAAACATAAAATAAATATTGCATCACAGAAAAGATACGTGAAGGCAGCCAGGTGACAGAGTGGCTGTGAGGACATTAACATACATGAGAAAGAAAACGAGACCCCGAAAGGTCTCACCCGTTTCTTTCTGACCGGCCTGACCAAGCCTTCTCCTTTCCACCCTAAAGAGTGGAGCTTTAAGCTTTGCAACTGTGCTGATTTGATGAGTGGAAAACAGTTTCTTGATGTTTAATCTGTACTTTTACTTACATGTGAGGTTGAAGACTTTCTGCATACATGCATTTCCTGCTTGAGAACCGTGTTTGTTTTTCCTAATGGATCCTGGTGGTTTTGGGGGGAAAAAGCCACAAAAACCTATTCTTTCTATATTAAGATTAGCTGAGTCATATTGATGCCAAATATTCTCCTAGATTGCAGTTTTTAAAAATTGCACTTATGGTATTTCTTCCACAAAGTTGGTGTTAACTTTCATGTGGTCAAATCTGTCAGTCTTTCTCCTTGTGATTTCTGAACGTCAGTCTGCATTTCCTCCCCCCACTTAGGAGAAACAGAGCTGGGGCCTCTCCGGCCTCAGGCTACCCGCAGCAAACCCCCCGAAAATCTTGGCACCCCATTTTTGAGCAATCGCTGACAGTACAACCAGGGGGGGTTCCTTAGCCTGAAACTCAGGAACTGCATGTGGGCTGAGGGAACACTTGCCTGGAGGAAGGTCAGATTCCCAGAAATGTTTACCCCAGGGAGGAGTCTGCCCTGAAGTCCTTAAAGGCCTCTCTACCAGAGCTACCGACCCTTGGTGCTGAGGGAAAGGGTCAATTCAGGAGAATAGACACTGGAGCAAGGTCAGGTGGGGTCAGGGCGAGAGAGCCGTGGAGACTGACAGTGGATTACAAAGTGCGGAGGGGGCCCGGGGGCCGGGAAATGAAGCCATCTTTTCTTATTTCCTGTTTTTGGTTTTGCTTTTTTAAGACCTGGTACATCTTTCAGTGAAACAGTTGTTATTTGGCTGAAGTCTGCATTTGCATATTTAAGCCTCCCTTGTGGGCTGAGTGTGAGACGGGGAGAGACTTGTAGGTAATTGCAGTGTCGCTGTGTGTAAAGTATCGATGCTGTTTTCTGCTGAAAAACTGAGGAAGGAAGTGTGGATGTTTGGAAGTTAACACTTCCTTTTTAAAGGGTAGTAACAACCCCCAAACAGTTTTACAAGCTTAGGGAAGGGAACGGGGTGACAACCATTCCTGTTTTCCTGGGGTTGAGGGGTTTCCCAGAATGCAGGCTTTTCAGGGCTAAAACCTGGACACTGCCACGCAGACTGGATTTGCTGCCGACACACACACACAAATCTCATGTAATCTTCGCCCAAAATAATGCAACAGTCTTTCAATATTCATCTTCAACAGAGGATGAAACTACAGGCTGAAGAGAGTCAGAAACTTCCCTAAATTCACACGCACTGGGGATAAAGGAGCCTGATGTACACTTAGAGAGCCGAGGGGTCCGAGTGCCCTCTACCCACCGCCCTGGGGCGTCAGCAGTCCCGTTAATGCACTCGCCCCCTCATCCACCTGCTCACCAAGTATTTTCAGAGTGCAGGGTATGTGCTGTGCTCAGGACAGGATTATAGAGAATAACAGGCTCTGTTATGTTGGTAAAAGGGGAGATTCAATGAATAACAATGAGAATAGTAATTCAATAATAATGTTAAATAACACTTGTGGGAAGCCATCGTTTTGGACAGAGCTCCCGCACTAGGCCCAGCAGACCAGGCCCAAGCAGAATGGCGTTCCTGCCAGGTGCCACGTCATCCAACTGAACTCAACACGGGCAGTTTTCCAAAAAACAGGAGATGCGCAGCCACTGACCAGAAGGGGTCCAGTTTACCTGAGCCAGGTTGGTAAGGAAGTCCCCTCTGCTTTAACACTATAATGGAAGTCACTTTGAAACAACCAATCTGCTTTTTGTTCCCTATTTCTTCTTTCTGCAGCCTTTTCTGCCTATAAAGCCAAACTCCTCTACCCAGCTCATTGAACACCCATTCTGTTTGATAGAATGAGAAGCTGCCCGATTCCAGGATCTCAAATGAAAGCCAATTAGATCTTTAAATTTATTGTAATTTTGTTTCTTTTTAACAATAATAACCACAACAATAAAAACAAAATATGCAAGAGTTCCAAAGTAATTGGAGCCTTAAGGCAATTCAGTTAACCATTAAATACTTAATATAGTACTTCGATATTCCTGGTACAGGTTGAACATCCTTAATCCGAAAATCCAGACTCTGAAATGCTCCAAAGTTCAAAACTTTTTGAGTGCTGACCTGATGCTCAGGGGAACGCTCACTGGAACATTTTGGATTTTGGATTTTTGGATTAGGGATGCTCCACTGGTAAGTATAATGCAAATATTCCACAATTGGAAAAAATCTGAACTCCGAAACACTTCTGGGCCCAAGCATTTTGAATGAGGAATATTTAACTTGTACTCAGATATTCAAAGGGGCACTTTAAATTAGAGTTAGCCTTAGAGTCTTCCTAGTGTGGGCAGTCTTGGGAATTCAAATAGAACATCTCTCTCCTCCTGCCCCTCCAGCCCCCGACACTTTCCTCCCACGGTTGACTAGGACTTTCAACTCTAGCCATTGATCATCTTCTTCTCTAGTTCGTGGCTGGTTTTGATTGCATCCAAGGTTTGTTCACTCTGGAAGTTATACTCATTTTCTTAATGGGAATAGTAACAAAAATGAAGCAAATATACCAAGCCTCAGATATTTAACAGTATATTACAGTCGACTGTATGTGTGTCTGTTTCCTTTACAGGCTCGACGCCAGCAAGTGTCCTTGTTCTCTTTCGGTGGTGCATCCCGCGCCGAGTCCAGCACGATGTCTAGCACGTGGTTGGCATCTGCTATTTGCTGAATGGGTGTGTAAACAGTTAAACACAGAAATTCCTGAAGATATGAAAATTGTTGCCACCATCTAAAATTAAATCCATTTTCAGTTTGATAACAAATAATGTTAAAGTACAAAAAATGTGAAACACAATCTCTTTAAGAAAAAAAATCCTAAACTCCACAGTATTGCTCTGAGCAATCGCAGTAAAATGTGACCAGCCAGAAAAAGCCAACTAAGATGGCCTGAGAAATGAACCTGGGGTTGTGGTGACTTTGGTCTACGTCGTTGTGAATTTCCCAGTTTTACAGGGCCTTTTGGTAGGAGGTCACAGCTGAATCAATCGTTTATCTTTCATGTTAATGAAAGGTGCTAATATATATATCGTAGTTTATTTTCTTTTAATCCAACACTTTCAGCTCAACCATGGATTACAGGGATGGTGGGTCTGATGGGCGGGAATGTCCCCAAGGAGGCCATCGAGGTGATGAGGCTGGCTTAAGCCACCCAGCACCAACACGCTGGAACCTGGGAACCTGACACCAATCCTTTGTGAGAGCCCAACAGAGGTCTCCCTTGAACACTTCTGAGCACTCCTGTTTAGGAGGCGGTGGAGTAAACCAACCGGGAGGCAAGTCCCCACCCTCCTCTGCTCGCGTCTGAGACATCACTGTGCTTTCCACATGGAGATGAAGGCACCGAGGCTGCAGTGGGGGATGGGCACTCACAGAGGGTTTTGTATCCACTACCCACAAGCCCCTCCACCGAGCTGCCACATTCCTGGGGCTTCTCTGGGACAATCCCTCCCCAAGGACAGAGGCTCTTTCAGCTCCCAGGGCTCCCCAGCAGCTCTCTCCTTTTCCATGCCTGGAGGTGAACTGGGGTCCATTCGCCTCCACTTTTCTAAATCCCTCAAATCCCTGTCTTACCCTGGTTATGTACAGGAGTCATCTCTACGTTTGTTTATTTATTTATTTATTTATTTATTTTTTTGAGACCGAGTCTTGCTGTGTTGCCCGGGCTAGAGTGCCGTGGCATCAGCCTAGCTCACAGCAACCTCACACTCCTGGGCTCAAGCGATCCTCCTGCCTCAGCCTCCCCAGTAGCTGGGACTACAGGCATGCACCACCATGCCCGGCTAACTTTTTCTATATATATATTTTTTTAGTTGTCCGATTAATTTCTTTCTATTTTTAGTAGTAGAGATGGGGTCTCGCTCTTGCTCAGGCTGGTTTCGAACTCCTGAGCTCAAACAATCTGCCCGCCTCGGCCTCCCGGAGTGCTAGGATTACAGACGTGACTCTACGTTTGTTTAAAGCATTTCAGTTACAAACAAGATAGGACAGCACAAGCTATTTAGAAAGTTTCTGAAAGGGCAGGCAGGAAGGAAGGAATTGTTACGTAAATGAGAAATATTAAAAGGCTTTTTAATTGACACTACTACAGTTCCATAAAAAGATATAATTATTAAAAATAAGGTTCATAAACATCTTTATTTTTCCTAATTTGCCCCTGAGCAGACCAGCTGATCACCACTGGTCTCCAGAGACCAGCCTGTGCAACAGGGAGTTGCGACAAATTAGTGTTGCGTGTATTGCTTAACACGCAGATCCCACTTTGTGTCATACCTTTTACAGAACCGTATTTACTACAAACTTCTCTATATAAATCTATAGTAAGCTCATTTCATTTAATCCCTAAGTAACATACACACTATTGCACACCATTAAATAGACCCAGAGAAGACACCATAGCTCACTTAGTCATTCCCCAAATGTTAAGAGATTTGTTTTCACCCCTTTAATGTTGCAATTAACGCAATTATCCTCCCTTTACCTCTGTAGAGATCATTATTTTGTTTCTCTAATGTATTTCTTTGTTTCTTTGTATGTGTGTTTGTGTACAGATAGGCAGGTTTTGCTTGCTTTTTTTTATCTTTGTATGTTATTGTCTAAAAACGGATTTCTTGGATCAAAAAACATGATCAGTTTATGGTGGATCCTGGCTTTTACCTTTGGAGACTAAAGCAGCAGAAAAGCAGAGGTCTGAATTAGCACAGTGACTTTTACTTTACCAAGTTCTCATGAGAAAAACTTGCATGTTCTATTTTTTAATTTGATAAACTGTCAGGTATGGACCATTGAATTTTTATCCCTACTTAAGTTATGTCAGAAGAGTTAGGAGGGGCCGTTAGTACGGTAATCATAGAGCACAATAATACATTGTACCTTTAAAAAGTTGAGAGCTACCTCTGACCTGTTACTTCTAAAATATGTCTCAGTGAAGTCGTCTTCCCTTTTCCTGGGCTAGAGCTTTGTGCATCACCCTGGGGTGATCACAGGGACTTGGTTTTACTGAAGCCATGTTGAATCTCCAAGGGTGATGGCTGAGGAGGGGGTATAACCACGGACGCGGTCCCGTTGGCAGACTCGAATTGCCACTTTGTAAAGCAGAGTGCAAGGCCTGATCAGAATGGGACACAAATGAGGTGATTTTAAATGGGACTGGGGTGGGGGCAAGGACATACAGACTGGGGCGATTCTCAGGGAGGGAAGACCTGTATAGGGACTGTGCCACAGAGCCTAGAAACCACACAGCATTCCAGACACCCAGGCTGGTGCACGAGGGAGCAGAATGAGGACCGTGAAGAAGAGTAAGGGAACAGAAGGGACATTCGGTCTGCTCATTGGTGTCTGGGCATGGTTCTGCCCTTAAGGACCTATGGCAATTTATGCATCCACACTTCTACAGGGTGTAGAACGTGGAAGAAGCTTCCACTCTGATTTGATGGGCTTTCGGGAAACTCGCAGAAAAGCCAGAAGGACACCCTGCCGTGGAGACTGGAGTCTTGCTAGGTGCCTGTGAAGGACGCCTAAGGCCTTTGCTAAGGTGTTTCTGCAACTGTGTAGCAGTTGCGCCCTGCTCAGCGAATCTGAGGACAGTGGGGTATTATGAGCAGGGCTGCTGGGGAGGCATCTTTTCATGCTGCCCGCAGAGAAGACTCTCTGTACTTTGGATACAGAATCAAGGACAGATACTGATACAACGGACCTGTAACGCTTCTCAACAGTTCAGTCCAAGCGAGTAACCCTCCACGAGCCTGCGCTGGGTCAGGGCAAAGTTCCTGCCGCTCTGGAGAATGTAATTGCCAATTGGGGGGACTGTTCTCACTCCAGTGTTCTAGAATTTTTCTCTCTGGAGGCCTTTATTTAGACTTCCCTATGGTATGGGGCTTCCTGGGTGCTGGGCAGCTTCAACCTGGCTTCAACAAGAGCAAAGCCAGATGATCAAGGCGGGTGGTCCGCTGGGAGCGTGGAAATGCCGTCGATCAAAACCGGAAAAGTCAAGAAAGAGGCCTGAGGGTTTGGGATAGGGGATAAAGTTTTAAAAAATCAGTTCAAAAGAAAACATTTCCCATCTGAAACGCCAGTGAATTTTTCAGACAGATTATGTCCGGAAGGCCGACACTGCCCTAGCAGTGAGGTCATTTCAGTGGACGAGGTCCCCTCCGCGGTACCTGGGGACGGGAACACAGCTACCGCAGCCTCCCTGCACTGTCCGAAGTCACAGCCTCTAATTTCCTAGCTAAGGAAGGACCCACATCTCTAGCTCTGTTTCTGAGGGCTGGGTTTGTGCCCACACAACTGGTAGGATTTTCTCTACCGAGGGAGAGAGCTGCTTCTCCAGAATGCAAGTTTCCCTTCTCAGACTCTGACCTGACACCGGTTTTGGAGGCTGGAATAGACTATTGCTTCTCTAGAAGTTTCGGCCGCCCTCGGAGAAACGACCTCAGGCTGAGCGTGGACAGCTGCAGGGGGCGCGTGGAAGCCCAGCCCGGGCCGCAGTTGTCCCCGCTGAGACTTGACTTTTGCCTGGGACCCGGAATGTCACTTCGGGACGGGACTAGCATGCCCGTTTGAATGACCTCGGACGGCATCCGCTCTTCGGATGAGAAATGGCATCTTCAGTGCCGCATGGGTCGTGGGGCCGGGTCTCCCCAGGGCCGGTCCTGTCCTTGCACCCACCGGCCTTCCAGCGGCCCGGGCTGGGAGGGGCAGGTGCCCCCGGGAGCTCCGGGGACCCGCCGGCTGCCGGGCCGGTCCGAGGGCGGAGGCGGGCGCCCGGGCGCGCCGGTGCCGGGTGGCCGACGCCGGCCGGGGGCGTTCCCGGGAGCGGGGGGCCGCCGAGGGTAGACCCGCCGCGCCCGGGAGGAGCCAGGGGGCCACGTGACCCGCCGCGGCGGGGCCGGCGGCCCAGAAATAGCCGCGGCGGCGGTTCCGCCCGCGGGCGGCGCGAGCCAGGCCGAGACGCGAGGACGCCGGCTGGGCGGGCGGGCGCGGAGGATGCCTCAGAGCCCCGGCCCGGCCCGGCCCCGAGCACATGATGGCGATACGGGAGCTCAAAGTGTGCCTTCTCGGGGTGAGTGCTGGCCGCCGTCCGCCGGGGCCCAGGCCCCGCGCCCCCAGTCCTGTGCGCTCCTTCGTCCCCGCGCCCTCCGGTCTGCGCGCCCTCGGCTCGCCCCCGCGCCCCCGCGCGCTCCGTCCCCACGTCCCCCGCGGCCCCTAGTCCCGGCGCCTCTCGTCCCCGCGCCCGCCCCTCCCCGCCGGGGCCCGGGTCCGAGCTGCCCCGGATGCCTCGTCTCGCTCCATCCCGCCCGCGCGTTCGCGGGACCCGCTCCGGCCTCTCCTGGCCGCGGGCAGTTCGGGGCACCCGCGACCCCTCGGCGGGGACGGGAAGGTGGCCGCGGCCCCTCCGGCTCCGAGGGCTTTCTCCTCCGCCTCTGGTAATTTCCTTCCGGCGGAAAGTTTAAGTTGCTCAGCCTGGACGCCCAGTCCTCTTTTGCCTGCCGGGTGCAACTGCTTTAGGTACTGAACAAAAGCAAAACAACAGCAAACCCAACCGCGGTGAGAAGACCCAGGGTGGCCGGGCTGAAAGGTGCCGAGAGCGCGGTCCCGTGGAGAGGGGCGCCGGGCGAACGTCCGCGCCGCGGGGGCCGGGCAGGGTGACACAGTCCCCGTCGCCGCCGCTGCTCCCACCCTGGGTCCTTCCCAGCCCGCAGGAACCGCGGAGCCGCCAGGAACAGACAAAGAAAACCCAGCCAGTCCGCGCGGGCCGGCGGCGGGCGACACCGCAGCCCCTCGCAAGCTGGCCCTGGGAATTCGGATCATGTTTAGGTGCCACATCAAATTCCAGAGTTCCTTCTTTTAAAAGAAGAGCTGGTTTGAAGCGTGTTTTCAGCAGCCTTTGGCGTCGACGTCTGGTGTACTGCCCTAGTAGTTGGCAAAGCCGCTCTCCCAAGAAAACCATTTGCTAAAAACAGAGCAGCGACCCCGGGGACCCGTTCTTGCGCTAACTGGTCTGTCACGATGGATGTACAAGAACTGTATACAGAGGAAATTATTCTAGGTGAGGACAGAATTGTCCTGGACTCTTGGGCAGGACAGTGTTCTCGCCACTGGCCTCTGCCACCACGATTACTTGCACTAACCAGATTGTCCGGTTGGCCTGGAATCCCAGGGCGTCTGGCAAGGGCCCCCCTTCCCTGTGAGCCCCTGGCACAGGCCCGCCCGTGCTGCCCAGCCCTTGCGGGCTCTGGGTGGGACGCTCTGACCTTTTGCGTTGCAGGAGCGGGTTTCGCTGTGCGCCAGGCTCCCTAATATAGTCCAGGCGTAAATTCCAGGAGTCCCTGCTTCCTTCCCCGGAGCCATTTCAGCCTCACCAAAGGCCTTCAAAGACTTGGAAGGAATGTTGCGTCCCAACGAATCAAGAGACAGTTTTGACATGGGGGAAAACGGAGTGGGAAATATTTTTGCCTTTTTTGACTCTTTTTCTCTTGTCACCTTCTTAGGTGGCACAGGCCCTGCCCCATCACATGACTCTTTATTTTCAAGTTCAATATTTAAGGATGAGTCTCTATATCCTCCTGTAAGGACACTGATCAGGTGGCCACAGCCCTGTGTCAAGAGGCAGGAAACCTGGGCCCTCTTCCTTTCCCAGTAACTAGCTGTGCATTTCTAGACAGACTCAGTTGCCTCATCCGTGAAATGGGCATAATAACATCTTCCCTCCTGAGGCAGAGGACTATGCCAGATGATCTCCTAAGATATATAGTACCATTTCCTGCTCGTCTGTGAGTCCAGGGTGATAATTAACAAGCCTGGGAGATGAGGAAACTGGCAGAATTCTCTTAACTTCTTTTTCTCTTTTCTGCAGGAGTGAAACACACTCTTTGAGCGGCTCCCTGCAGACAGTGCCTCACCTTTGTTTGCTGGTTCTTTGTGGTGGCTCTGTTGGTAGGAATTTGAACTTGGGGGAGTGCTGAAGCGGAGAAAGGGAAGGTTTCTGGGCAGATGGAGGCTTTGAAGTATCACACCACATCTGTGGCCTCCTTTTTTCTTGAGTGTGGCTATAAGTTTTAGTCTGACTGAAGTCAGAGACTGTCTTATTTGAAAGGACAAATGACCTTGTTATCCACACCAAGTAAACTTTATTCAGTTCCCTGGTTTGGCTGGTCCTTTGCTGGGCAAGCTGTGTGCAGCAGGCTGTATTCTAGCTGCTTGTCCAAATAGACTGGTTCCCTGGGTGGGATGACGTAAGGGAGAGCAAAGCCATTTTACCTGCCTCGGGCTTACTCTCCTGACTTCAGAGAACTGGTGGGTCAGAGGATGGAAGAGGGTGTCAATGCTAAGTCCAAAAGTCCTTTCTAAATGTTAACAGGAACCCCAAGCTCCCTTGTTCTTTGGGTTAGGGAGGTTTGCCTTTTCTGTGTGTAGTCTTGCATGTGGCTGGCACTCAGCTTCCTGTTTTTTAGCCATGCCACACCTCCCTGAAGTCTCAGTATGACCAAGACTCTGGCTGCCACACCCTCAGTTGCCTCCATTGGGATCACTGTTGGATCCCCCTTAGGAGGTGATAGAGATTGTGGACCCTGTAACCGAAGTCTTACTGTCTCACAGGAAAGGCTGAGAGGCTGGTCTTTTTGTGCCTGGCCATGCGCTCATCCTTGATTACCTGGGACATGCTTCTCATTTAAGGTGCAGGTTGTTTTAGGCATGGACAGTGCAAACTTCTTTCCCAGGCTTCCTGCTGGTGACTCTTTACCATAGTCTCCTGCTCACTCCGTGGGGTCAGAGGTTCACCCTGACGTGAGGGTCATTTGCAACAGGTGGGAGCGGGCCAGGTGGCATGTCTCCTTTACCTGATCCTTCTCCTGTTGGCATGGTAGCCATGTTTGGTCTTATTTCTCTTGGTGAATGCTCCCAGACAGGAGGGACGACGACCTGTGGAACATTCTCTGAATGCTTTGTGCTCTTGGAAAACCAAGGACTCGAGAGCACTGGGTTTATTTAGGTTACCTGTTATAAATTCTTGGCTCGCACTTCACGTGTGGACTTTGTCATGTTTATTCCACATGGGGACAGCCCTGCAAACCTTTGGGAATGCCCTTTCCTGGCATAAGCTGGGCCATTTGTGGAAGTTAGCCATGCAGGAGGGGTTGGCGACAGGGGCAGGCACCTTGGGTAGGGGTCTTGGACTCCTAAGCCCCCATGAGTCTCATTCTTGCCAATCAAGTGCGAATCGTCCCACTCCGTAATCTGAACTAGTATTATGAAACATGTAGCTGAAAGACAACACCCTTAAAAACAGCAAAGTAAGTTAAAAAAAAAAAAAAAACAAGTAACAAAAACAATATTGAGGCAGCAGCTGTTTCAACCTCAAAGGTGGAAAGTTTCCCAGTATGCATTTTTAACACACATCGCCACGCGGCAAAGGCAGGAGGAGAGAGAGAAATGGAGGAGGAGGGGGAGGGGGAGGGGGAATCATCTTTATTTTTCCTCTGGGTATGTGTGCGCCTGCACTTAGACACTGCTTCCTGATGGAATCCCAGAGAGATTTATATTTGGACTTTGGTTGTCTTGACAACAATTTAGAAATTTCGACCACTTCCTCAATAGCCGAGTGGTTAAGAGGCGACTGAGGGCTTCCCTGCTTCTGGTAAGGAGTTTGTTGAAACATCTCTTGCCCTTTGTGAGAATCTAGGTGGTGGCTCGCCAGGGAGCAGCCACATACCTGGGATTTGGTGCGACGTCTGGGTAATGGGGACTTGACCCGTGTCCAGGGCCTTCACGTGGAAGGGCTCTGTGATACCTGAGGGCACTAGGACCCAAGAGAGGAACACATTTCTGCTAGCAGTGAGGCAGATTAGTCAGAGCTGTGCAGCCTCAAGTGGGTTGCTTTGAGAAAGTACCCAATAAGGTTATATGACTTCGTTAGTGTTATTGTGGAAGGAACGAATGCATAGGATGGCAAGTTGGGCTAGGCAACCATCACATTTGCTTTCCAGGTCTGAGATTCTATTATATTAACATAGTAATTTTTTTCCTTCCCAAATACTGGCATTTCTCTGGGGTCCGGGGGTGGGTGCAGAGGGGTGGAGAGGCTGGCCGCAGCATTAATTCTTACCACACCTGATTCCTCTATTATATTGAACCCTTCGTGGAAAGTATAGCTCAGCATTGGTGTCTCTGGACAGCTTCTATGTCACACAAGAATAAATATAAATGATACAGTGGGATATCTTCCCAGCAGTGCCTGGATATAGTAATCCAGCTATATGCCTTGTATGTCCAGCCCAGGCTGGTGGAATCCATCAGGGCATCAGGGGCCCTTTGATCCTCTTGTGTAGGGTCAGGATTGCTGCACCCCCTCGCCCCATCCCCATCCCCCCAGCTTTCAGAGCTGAGGGCATCTCTGGTATGTGTATCAGAATCATTTGTGGAGCATTTTCAAACTTCTCATGGTCCCTTCCCCCATCGCTTGTGTCTTAATTTGAGCTGTTATAACAAAAATGCCAGACTAGGTGGGTTAAACAACAGACATTTAAGTCTTGCAGTTCTGGAAGCTGGGGGTCTAAGACTAAGGTGCTGGCGGAGCTGGTGTCTGGAGAAGGCTCCGGTTTGCAGACAGCTGCCTTCTTGCTGTGTCCTCATGTGGCAGAGAGAGCACTCCAGTCTCTTTCCTGTTTTATAAGGACACCAATCCCATTCACAAGGGCTCTACGCTCATGACCTGATCACCTCCCAAAGGCCCATCTACTAATATCCTAACATTGGGGATTAGGCTTCAACATATGAATTTTGGGGGGACACAAACACTAATTGCATAGTACCTGTCTATTGTGCTCAGGTGTGTGGCCCTACCTTTGTCCTGGTCTGATGTTACTGTTTTAGTGAGCGTGTTATATCCCTTAGGTCTGCTCCAAGGCTAAAGCTACTGGAAAGTAGAAAACTTTACATTTTAAGGTGCTGGGACACAAAAAGATTTTGAGCTCACTAATTGGAAAAAGTCTTCAAAATTTAATTGAGTCCAGCATGTTAAACTAATTTGGTGCTTGCCTGCCTATGCAAGTATTACACTTTTGTTTATCTTAGTTTTTGTACTTTTTGATTTGTGTTTGAAAATGGAATAGGCATTCATTCCTTGGGCCATTCGCCATTTATTGAGTGCCCCTTTTATGCTAGGAATTGTGGGTGGCTGCCTGTAGACAGGATGGCTGCGATCCCTGCCTTTCCAGCGATACGGGCACCTGAGCAGTGAGCTCTACGGCGTGGCTTGTGTTCTTATTATAGCACATAGCACAGTGTACCATGCCCAACAGAAGTAGTGTGGTGTGATGATGATAAATGTTGACTGTCACACGTCTTATTAGACACAAGGACATGTGAGGGACAGAAAGTTCTTGCTCAAGGTCTGTTTTAAGTACCTGCTGTGGCAAGGTGCTGTTCTAACTCTGCTGGAGATAGAAGGTAGGTGAGGTACGTGGAGAGGCCCCTGGTTGGGCAGAAAGGACAGCCACATGTGCAGGAGCTGCATCCGTCGCCTGTGCTGATGGGCGCGATCCTGGAGGTGTCGACGCATGCAGGGGGAGACGATGGAAGTTAAGTTAAATACAGTGGGGGCTGGGAAGGGGCAATCTGGCAAGTTCTCTTGGAATAGGACGTATTTGAACAGTGTGTCGGGGGTGAGTGAGGAGGAAGGGTGGGCGTGGGCTCCAGGCCCTGCAGATGGGCTCAGGATCTCATGGCGTTTTCTAGTACAGTTCTTCCACTCCAGCCTGTCTGTTCTTCTATCGATCCCACTGTCTCTCTAGCACGGGGATTTTTATTATATTTTTAGTTCCCCATCCCCCTTGTTTTATTTTGAAAAAATTTAAACTTATATGACAGTTGAGAGAATAATACTATGAATGTTTGTCACCTAGATTCAGCAGGGATAATGGTCATAGCTCACTGCAGCCCTGAACTCCTAGGCTTAAACAATGCTCCTCCCTCAGCCTCCCAAGTAGCTGGGATTACAGGTGTGCACCACCACACAGACAGGGTCTCGCTATGTTGCTCAGGCTGGTCTCAAACTCCTGGGCTCAAGTGATCCTCCTGCCTTAGCCTCCCAAGTAGCTAGAACTACAGAGGTGCCACTGCCTGGCTACTTTTCTTATATATTTTTAGAGATGGTGTCATGCTCTGTTGCCCAGGCTTATCTTGAACTCCTGGCCTCAAGTGATCCTTCCACCTTGGCTTCCCAAAGTGCCGGAATTACAGGTGTGAGCCACCGTGCCTGGCCTAAAAAACTTTTTTTCTGACTATTTGAAAGTAACTTGCAGACGTCATGGTGTTTTACCCCTACATACTTCAGGATGTATCTTTTAGGAGAAAAGGCATTCTTCCGCATAACCACAGTACCATTATCTCACCCCCAAAATTGAACACAGGTGCAATAATAGTATCAAACACATAGCCCATATTCAGATGTTACCAGTTGTCTCAAAATGTCCCTTACAGCTGTTTAAAGGGTCCAGCCGGAGATCACATGTTATGTTTGGTTATCAAGTCTCTGCAGTCACTTGGCATCTAAGCAGTTCCCCTCCTTTTTCCCCCATGATGCTGGCATTTTTGAAGAATCCAGGCCAGCTGTCTTGTAGGAAGTCCCAAGATCTGGAAGTGTCCAACTGCTTCCTCCTTGTTTCTTTCAGGGTAAGTGTTTTGGAGAGGATATAACATAGGTGATGTCGAATGGTCTTATTTTTTTTATGTGATCATGTGTAATATTAAGTTACTCTCTCCACTTATCTCTATGGCATTCATTCAAAGACTATTTCTTAGCTTCTCCAAGTGTCAGGCAGTGGTGTGTCTGAGCATAATAGACACAGGACTTTGACCTCGTGCAGCCTACATTTTAGCAGGAAGGTGGAAAAGTATTGTATGGCCTGTTAGGAGATACTGTGTGCTATACGGGGAGAGAAGGCGGACAATTGAGTAGAACACGGGCCGAGACCTGGGAGAGGTGGGAGCAGGTTGGCGGGCAATTGTGTTGTTTCTTCACAGACCAGGGTGGAAGCGTCTGCCCCTCGTTTCCCGGGGCTGACGTTCTCTGCAGCTTCTGTCCTCCTGAACTGCGGAGACGAGTGTGTGTCCTGAGGAGCCAGCGTGGTCTTTCTTGTTGTCTAACTTTGTCAGCAGAAATCAGGAAAAGAAAAGTGAGATTGACGTCAGGTCACTGAATGAGTTTCTTACCGTGGATTCTTTTGTTGAATCTTTTTCTAGTGTATTTCCTTGCATTTGACGGCTTAGACCTGTTCACCTTCTCTGGAAGTGATGAATGTGGCTTCTGTTTGCTGTGTATTGAACTCAGAAGATATTTTAGGCTACTTTCAGTTCCCCTGGAGGTGCCTAGAAGACTGGAGTTGTCAGAGAATTGAATGGGCCCTGCAGGGCGGCGCCGGGAGCATAGAGGACGTAATTTCCCTTCTGTTTCCTCTTCTTTGAACAAGATAACCACAGAGCGTAGATCCCTTTCTATCAGTCTTTGTTTTTCTGGAAGAAAAAGATATCTGAATTCTCTAATGTTACTTCTTTCTGCCCTCATGGAGTCACTATTCTAAGTGCAGGAAACACATGCACACACACATCACTTAAAACTTGCCCCCTGCAGACAGGGGGAAAGAGCAAAGTGTTCCTGTTTTTTTAATAATCCAACTATTGGCCAGGACATTTACGTTATGCCAAGTTTAAGAACATCTTTTTTTGTCGTTGTTGTTAAAGAACATCTCATAGTTCCAATAATACATACTTAATAAACTTATGGTTCATTTTAGGAGCTAAAATATTATCTAAACTTTTTATAGTAAACTTCTATAGAGCTAATTTTTTCCATATAAAATGTCTACGCCCATTTGGGCTGTTATAGCAAAGTGCCATAGACTGGGGGACTTACAAACAACAGAAATGTGTTTCCCGCAGTTCCGGAGGCTGGAAGTCCCAGGTCAGGGTGCCTGCCTGTCAGGTTCTGGTGAGGGCTCTCTGCCAGGCTGCAGACTGCCGTCTTCGCTTCGTATCGTTTGGTGGAAGGACTGAGGGAGCTCTCTGGGGCTTCTTTCATACGGCACTCACCCCAGTCAAGAGGGCTCCAGCCTCCTGACTGAATGACCTTCCAGAGGTGCCACCTCCTAGTACCGTCACCATGGAGGTTAGGATTTCACTGTGTGAATTTGGGGATCACAGACATTCATACCGAAATATAAAGTAATACATGCTCATCCTAATTAAAATTTTAATTTAGTTGTGAGGTAGGGGAAATGATTAAGTAGCGAAATGATACGTGCTGATTTTAGTTGTAGGTTGCACAGGTGAGGCATTTAGGACGATGCCTGTAACTTTCCTAACAGTGACGCGTGGTCGTATCCATTGGTCTCTCTGTGGTCCGCAGTGCCGCCAGCCTCAGGGAAGTCATCCCGCCGCCCTCCTTTCCCTGGTGACTCACCTCCTTGGTGCTCTTCTTTTTCCACCCCCCCTCCCCCCACTTTTGTCTTGCACTCGGATGACTATTTCTTATTTTATAATCAACATCAACCGCGCCATCCTGCCCTGTGTTTCTTCTGTTTGTCTCTATTTTCTTCTGTCTGGGCAGGATTATTTTCTTCTATCATTTTCGTTTGTTCTCTCTACTTCCCACGATGACTCATCAGTCCGACCTCCTTGAGAGAGGCATCTGGGCTTCAGTCTTACAGGAAAATATTTCTAAGCTTGTTTTCCTTCGCGCCCACTCGCTGAGCGGGTGTGTGCTGACCTTGCGCTGCGCCACGCCGCGTGCTCAGCAAGCCCCCACGCCCGCGGGACGCTGCTGGCGTTGCCATCAAACCTGGCCAGGCTTACCTGGTAGAGAATAACTCGGGCATTCCCTGAGTTTTGTTGTTTTAGTTCTAAACACAACAAAAGGGATCTGTGTAAAGTAAATGACGATTTAACTGACACCTAATGGGCCAGACGCTGTGGGGGCTGAATAGAAATCTTTCCTTACCAGAGTTGTAGTGCGTGGCAGCTGTGCAGTAGCGCACGGAACACTTTCCCGAGGAGGAGGGACTCTGCCCTTGAGGCTCGCAGGCCAGCAGCGCACTGGATCCGACAGGGCATACACGGGAAAGCTCAGTAGCAACACCAGTCATCCCGGTCGGATGCTCAGTTGCTTCATTGCCAGATGCTCGGGAGGTGAGGGCCGGTGGCGTTTGCGGGTAGGCAGGGAGGGCCTGTGGGTGCTTGCCGAGGAGCCGGAAGAAGGGCTGATGCAGGCGGGGTGCGGGAGAGGAGTGTCTGGGAGCGCGCGGGGTGGCTCTGCTCATTGCCGCATCCACGCACAGGGAGCAGGTTCTGAGAAGACTTGGGTGTCAGGGCGGTGATACGCACGGAGCAGGGGCAGATCTGGGCTTATCAATAATTGAGTGTTTATTTTGCTTCTCTGTTTTGGTTTGTTTAGTGAGCATGCATTATATTAATACTTCATATACTTAAAACCTACAAAAATGAACTGCAGGGCCCAAGGAGGTGTTTGACCAGTAGAGATGTGTTTGGATCTTACTGGAAATAACTGGTATACCGATAATAAAATTGGAAAGTCAATTTGGGTCAGATTGTGAAAGGGCCTTGACATTTGAAAGTGTGTACCTATGGGTGGTTAAATGACAGGCCTGTCAACAACAGGACATGGGCTTTGAGTGGCTTATCGGTTAGTGTTGTGCTTTTGTCTGTGTGAGCTGTTCCCTGGGCTCCCTGGTCTGTCGCGGGACAGCAGCCACATCCTTTATGGGCCTGATGACCTCTGCAGGGTGGGTATTCGGGCTTCTCACCATTCTTTAATCTCATGCTCCTCATAACGCGGCCTAGGGAAGTTACGGGGCTGCCGATCTGTTCTCAGAGTCTTCAGGTTTTCTGTGTGTGTTCACTTCTGTTTTCCGTGTGTTGTTCTTTGAAGAATAAATAAAATTTCATCCCGATCTTTCAGGTCATCATCCTATACCAGAACTCTGCGTCACAACTTTAATGCCCATGGAAACAGGCCAACAGGAAAAGAACTGAGGCAGAGTTAGTACAGAAATAGTGTGCTGGGGCCACGTGAAGACCACGCGATTCTGCAGCTCCTGCCACCAGCCTCACCGAGCGCCTGCATGTGCCAGGCAGCGTCTAGGGCCTAGGGGTGCAGCAAGAAACAACAGGGACCCACAGTCCCTGACCTCATGGAGCTGACATTCCAGTAGGAGCGACAGACAGCACTCAGATAGCGAGTATGACAGACGGTGATAGGTGCATGGAGGAAAAGACAGTGAGGAAGGGGGCTGGGGTGCTGCTCAGGTGGGTGGTTGTAGGTTGTGGCATGAGAAAGGCCTCACTGAGAAGGGGCATTTGAGCGAAAGCTGAAGAGAGAGTATCCATGCAGCTGCGTGGGCCTGAGGGGCAGAGGGGTCTGCGAGGCAGGGCCGGGTGGGTGTGCCCGGCAGTTTGGGGCAGGCATCGTAGGGTCTTGTGGGCCAACGTAGGGACTTTGGCATTTCCCAGGATTCAGGTGGGGGAGCTTGGGAAGGTCTTCGTGCAGAGCAGCGGTGAGATCTAACTTACCTTTGTGAGGCCCCCCCGGCAGCCGTGTGGAGGGCCCAGAGGAGGACACGAAGGGTGCCATGGAGGTCATGGGAGGACCGTCAGAGTGCAGCAGCAAGGTGCTGGGTGTGGTCCCATTTGAGCTGTGGTCCCTCCTGAGCTGTGTTTGGAAGGTAGAGCTGACAGACTGTGGAGCTTGAGGGAATTGAACCGTGATGTCCATGGTGCCAGAGCCATGCAGAGAAACATCATCCATCATGGGAAACTAACGCAAGTTGAATGTCATTGGCTTTGTAGTTTAATTTGCATTTAATCAATGCATTTATGTCTACTTTGTAGTTTCAGAATAGCACAGTTTATGTGTACCATTATTATTTGTATATATTTACACAGTAAACTAGTTAATGTCTACATTGGGGTCTGTGGGATTGTTTTTCCCCTTCATAAAGTCTGTAGAGTCTTAAAGGGGCCTGAGAAACCCTGCTCTAATTAATCGCTGTGGCTGGCCAGGGGCTAATGCAGCCCTTTTTTCCCTAATGGCGTGTCAGAGGGCTGGCAGAACTGTGGACAGGGAAGGCCGCGTTCCTGTGGCACCACCAGGTGGAACACGGAGGTATGTTCTCAGGTGTGGCCAGTGCAGAGACGCTGCCATTCCTGCAGGAGTAGCCGATGGTTTTACTGTGTTTTCAGGTAGGACACACTAATGGACAGCCTTGAAAACCCTGGATACTCCCATGGCTATACACAGATTCTGTTGAAACCTTGAAGTCCGTATGGCAAAACGAAGCAAAGAATGCACTGGGCTTTGTTCATAAAGGCATTTTTATAAGCATGTAAATAACGAACTCAGCCATTTAAAGATCTTCTAAAATAATTCATTGTATAAGGAACTATTCATAAATATGGCAAATCAATTTTTTTAAAAAAAGACCTGTTTAAAAAGATGAGTCGTATTATTTCTAGATGTCCATTTCCTAGCTTAATCTTAGTAAGGCAATTTTCTTAGTCTGTTTTGTGCTATGACAGAATACCTGAGGCCGGGTAATTTATAAATAATAACGGTTTATTTGGCTTTTGATTCTGGTGTCTGGAAAGTCCAGGATTGGGCAGCTGCCTGGGGTGAGGACCTCAGGGTGCTTCCACTCATGGCAGAAAGCGGAGGGGAGTGGGCGTGTGCAAAGACATGACCTGGCGAGAGAGGATGCAAGAGAGAGACGCTGAGGAAGCCAGACTCTTTAACAGCCTGCTCTCTCCGGAACTCATCCGTTCCTGCCAGGGCCGGAACTTACCCACCCAGCGGGAGTGCGTTCACTTATTCATGTGGGGTCCACCCCCATGACCCCAACACCTCCCTCTAAGCCCCACCTCCCAACACCACTGCACTGGGGATCAGATCTCAACAAGAGTTTTGGTGGGGACAAACAAACCGTATCCAAGCTAGAGTGAGAACCTAATATGTAATATTGTATAACTAACATATAAATATTTAAGAATATTGAAATGATAATTCATATACTGATTTAAATATTTTGCTGCTATTAATGCGAATTGCATGGTTGCACATTTCACTTGCATCAGTGCTTTGCTTCTGATTTGTTAATCGTAACTGTCGCGTCACAAATAACCAAAAGTATGCCTTCTCATTTGTGTGTGTCAACAAAGTAGTTACACTAGTGTGCCTTCTTCATGTGTCCCTGACTTCTTCATCATCAAAATACCCATGGGTGAAAGAAAAGCAGGAATTATAAACTCATAGGCACTGGAAGAATCTGTAATTGCTTCTGCCATGAATGTCGATGACGTCAGTAATAGTTGAGAAGATTTGGTACGTGGGCCAGGATCCTTTCTTTCAAGGAAGCAGTTCTGAATGCCTTTGATTAAGAAGGACGTCATTACGCAGGTGAGCTTGTGGTCACTCTGGTTGGTGAGAAAAGGTAACATCCCTGTAGTTATAACAGTACTCAGACATGTACTGACTATAACTCATGTGCCAGGTGCTACACTCAGTATTTCAGTTGCCCACTGCTGTGTAACATACTACCCCAGACTCAGGGGCTGAAAATGACAATTTATTAGATGGCACTTCTTTTTTTTTGAGACAGAGTCCTTCTCTGTTGCCTCAGCTGGAGTACAGTGGCATCATTATAGCTCTAACTCTTGAGCTCAGCCTCCCGAGTGGCTGGGACTACAGGCATGCGCCACCACTCCTGGCTAGTTTTTTTTTTTTTAATTTTTTTGTAGAGACGAGGTCTCGCTATGTTGCTCAGACTGGTCTTGAACTCCTGGTCTCAAGCGATCCTTTTGTCCTCCCAAAGAGCTGAGATAACAGGCATGAGTCACTGTGCCAGGCCAGATGGGCAGTTCGTACTTGGAGTTTCTCATGCAGTTTCTGTCAGATGATGGCTGGGGCTGGAGCCATCCGAAGGGTTTGTCACCCACCTGTCTGGTGACTGGGCTGGGCTGGCTGGATCAGTGGGGGGATTTATCGGGCGTCTCTCTCCATGTGGCCACTCTACCCCGGTAGCTTGGGCTTCCTCACGGCATGGATTCCCACGGTAGTCAGGTTTATTTGTTAGATGCTGGCTGGCTGCCCCTATAGCAAGTGTTCTAGGAGCCCTGGGGGGAAGCTAAAAGGCTTCTTAGGACCTAGTGTCACAGATCCCAGAATGTCATTTCCACCACATTTTATTGATCAAGCATGTCACTAAGGCCAACCCAGAAGGAGGGAGAAGGGAGAAGAATCAGATTCCACCTCTTGATAGAAGGAATAGCAAGAATTTGTCATCATCCTTAACCTACTCTGCTGAACAAGTACCTTACATACATTATGACGATAATGGGCTTATAAGTGCCAGTTCTAGTATTACTGTTATGAACTCTTGGCACTTGTCCTCGAGGCCATGTCAGAAGAATGAGAACAAGTGGTTTGAAGAGAAGGAAAGAGAAGTTTATTACTTTGCTGGCAAAGGGGGAAAAATGGTAAACCTTCTCGTCTCAAAATCCAAATTTCCTGAACATTAGCAGAAATACAGTTTTTAAAGGGAGGGCCCTCAGTTCTTGGCTATTGTGGTTAACTGTTGTAATCTCCCATCTCTGTCAAAGACAAGGCCCACCTGGACCCACCTGGGGGGCTGGCACTGGCCTGGGATGGCTGAGTTATCTCTTGTAAGGAAAGACCTAGCCTGCCTCTAACCTGTCTCAGGGATGCAGGCTGGGCTGGAGTTCCCACAAAGGGCGGGGGCGGGGGGAGGTTTTAAAGAGACAGAAAGTATTTCTGCCATTTTTTTTCAGGCCATTCTTTCTGTTACATTATCTTCATCTTACTGAAGGGGAAACCGAAGTTCAGGGGGATAAGTAACATGCTCAAGGAATCACTGCTAATAAATGATGCTACAAGGATAGAACTAGCTTTGTATGATTTCAGAACGCAATGCACGTAACTGCTTTACTGTGCCACAAACTTATTATTACTATTAATTGTTCTTTGTTATAGATTGCTTGTTTAAAGCTGGCTTGTTTAAAGTTGGGAGGGCACCACTGGTCTAATACAGTGAGATTTTAAAAAATAAGGGGTCTGGCTGGGTGTGGTGGCTCATGCCTGTAATCCCAACACTTTGGGAGGCCAAGGTGGGAGGATTGCTTGAGGCCAGGAGTTCAAGACCAGCCTGGGCAACATGGAGACACCCCTGTCTATACTAAAAAAAATCAAAAAGCAGTCTTGTATTTTAAAAAATTT
This sequence comes from Indri indri, assembly GCA_004363605.1. Lineage (NCBI taxonomy): Eukaryota > Metazoa > Chordata > Mammalia > Primates > Indriidae > Indri > Indri indri. The sequence goes on along the minus strand of RJWJ010000366.1, from coordinate 93,856 downwards.
AATAATTTGATTGAATAATTTGAACGAGGTTTTAATTACTTCCGTGGAAGGAAAAGAGGCAAATTCCCACAATATCAGGGTCCTGGCAAGGTGTTTTGGGAGGTAAAGATAACTGTTTCTCACTTCTGGAAAGGTGTGGGGTGTCCAGGGCAAAGTCCAATATCAGAGGTGTCTGAGCTTGATGACACTCAGGAGGCCCAAGCGTGTTGATTTGTAACAACACTAGCAGCAAGCAACAGCAGCGACAACAGTGCCTGATGTGTGTTCAGCACTGTACAGATTACAGGGAACATGTAACCCTCAAACAACCCTAGGCGGTAGGTATTTTGTCTCTGATCTGCAGGTGTGAGAGACAGGCACAGCGATGTGAGGGGCCTTGCTGCTCAATGTCAGTCTGGAAGACAGTGAGTGGGGAACGTGCCTTGAGCCTGGGCCGTTTAGCCATTTTGCCGTTCCACACTTCCCAGCTCCTGTGTACAGGAAGCAACTGTTCTACTTCAGTTTTTTTTTTCCATCTCCTGCTCATAGGATACTTCTTTTTTTTTTTTTTTCTTTTTTGAGACAGGGTCTCACTCTATTGCCCAAGCTAGAAAGCAGTGGCATCATCATAGCTCACCGCGACCTCAAACTCCAAGTGATCCTCCTGCCTCAGCCTCCCTAGTAGCTGGGACTATAGGCACGTGCCACTTTATGCCTGGTCAATTTTTCTATTTTTTTTTTTTTTCGTAGAGATGGGGTCGTGTTCTTGCTTAGGCTGGTCTTGAACTCCTGACCTCAAGTGATCCTTCCATCTGGGCCTCCCAAAGTGTTGGGATTACAGGTGTGAGCCACTGTGCCCAGCTGAAATATTTATTTTATTTTTATTTTTTTTACCCAGGCTGGAGTGCAGTGGCACAATCATAGCTCACTGCAGCCTTAAGCTCCTGGGCTGAAGGGATCCTCCTACCTCAGCCTTCTGAGTAGCTGGGCTACCACATGCCTCAATTTTTTATAAAGTGTTTTTGTAGAGACAAAGTCTCACTATGTTGCCCAGTCTGGTCTCAGACTTGTGGGCTCAAGTGATCCTCTTGCCTCAGCCTCCCAAAGTGGTGGGATTACAGGCATGAGCCACTGCCCCAGCCCAGATACTTCTTAAGTGCTATAATTTGGTTCAGGAGATGTCAGTTTGCGAAAAGTGATCAGTGATCAATGTGGAAGACCAGCTGGACTGCAGGGCCTGTTATATTTTAGAAGTTCCTAGGTCTGTTGTTACAACTGTTGTTACACCTGTACTAGTGCTGCTGCCGGGGCATGTGGGGGAGCCTCGGGGGCAGGTGGACTTGGGCACCCATTCACCATGGCAAATCACTTAATCTCCATGCCTCGGTTTCCTTGTTGTAAATGCCGACAATTTGCGTAGATAACGCCTCTAATAGGAACCATGCCTGGCATGTCATATTAAAAAAAAATTCTTTTTTACCAGCCTCTTTCCCCAAAACCATTTTATATCTTGACAAACTTAAGGCTTAAGGGAGTTTAAAAAATTATTTCTATAAGAGGACCTCTGAGTCGTTTTCTTTAATATACTTTGCTATGGGGTCTGGCAAGTACTCAGGTGCTAAGTAGTAGCTTTTGATTTACTGTATGAATACTGTAGAACATCATTATTTTCATTCATTTCATCAAATTTATAACATACTCTTTACATTGTTATATTAAAGTATAAAATACAAAGTGCACTAATCTTGGGTTTAATGCACAATGGACTTTCACCAACGGAACAGACCAACACCCAGATCAAGAAACAATGTCATCAGGCCCCAGAAGCCCACCTGTTTCCCCTTCCAGGCATTACCTTTGGGGAAAAAAATTGTAACCCATTGTCTCGACTTCTAAGACATAAAATTTGTTTTTGCTTGTTTTAAATTTGTAGCATATCTTTCCTGTAGGATCTTCATTATTTTTAAATACTTACACTAAAGTGATGTTATTTAATAGAAGTTCCTAAAACAAAATTCTCCCAACCAGAGGGCGGGGGCTGCCATTGGGTTGCAGGTGTGCAGACACGGGGTGCTGGCCGGGGGAGGTAAGGGGGGATGGGCTGGCTGTGGCCACCTGTGCCCCTTTGCCCCAGTGCTATGCAAATAATAGCATATTTGCAACATTTCTGTGTTGGATGGGATGTGAATGAGGTTGGAAAGCAATGTCTTAGGAGGCCTTTTAAAGTTAATTAATTCAAACAAGAAGCATGTTAGATGTATATAAATAAGTCCTTTTAAAGTGTTCAAGAGTGTTTGAAAAAGTTCTCCCAAATATTAAAAACATTCCTTGTTTCCATTTCTAATGAAGGAAACTTTTCTGTGAAGAAAACCTTTGCTAAGATCCCCCAGCTTTATTGAGGTATAAGTGACAAATAAAAATTGTATATATGTATTTAAGGTATGCAACATGATGTTTTCATATACGTATAAATTGTGAAATGATTACCACAATCTAGCTAATTAATATATCCATTTCGCACATAGTTATCTTTTTTTGTGGTGAGAATACTTTAAGATCTACTCTTTTAACAAATGGATCAGTCTTTCTTAAAGTTGTTTTTAATGACTAGACTTAATGCATACGTGCAAAGAGTAAAAATGGTGCAGAGAGGTACAAAATGAAAAGTAAAAAAGGCTGCTTCCTCCACTAATGTCTTAAGTTTTTTGTGTGTTTTTCCAGCTATGTTTTATGCATATGCAAGCATTATTTTCTTGCCTTTTCCCCTAAAGCTAAACCTTGTGTATCTTTTTTTGGCAGTACACATAGATTTATCTCATTTCTTTTAAATATCACATAGTGTTCTATCATAATAGTATATCATGATTTACTCAGTTGGCATCCTCATGATAAATGTTTAGGTAGTTTTCAGTTTTTGGCTAATAAAAATCCTTGTACGTGAATCCTAATGTATGTGAATTAAGGATGTTTGTAGGATAATTCGTAGAAATAGAATGTTGGGTCAGAGAATATGAGATTTATATCTTTAAAAAATATTGCAAAATTAACCTCCAGAATATTGCACCGATATTGTACACTCCCCTTGTAAGTGTTTGAGGACGTGATTTTCTACACCTTACCAACACTGGATATAATCACATTTTTTATTTTTGTTAATGTTATAGATTAAAAATTATAACCTGTTCTATCTTGCATTTCTTTATTAATGACAGTAAGCATCTTTTTGTGTGTTTACTGACTATATTTTTCTGTTACCTACCTATTCATATCATTTACTATTTTCTGTTGGGTTGTTTGTCTTATTGATTTGTGAGAACGCTTTGTATATCAAGAAGCCAAACCCTTTGCTGTTTGTATTGCATATATTTTTCCTCAGTTTGTCGTTTGCTATTTTACTTTGTTTACTGTCTTTTTAAGAAATCCTACCAATATTTAGAAATCTTTATTTGGTTAAATATATCAGTCTTTTTCTTTGTGGTTTTGGCATTTTATGTCTTGCTTAGAAATATTATAAAAAAGTTTTAACTATTCTAGTATGATCATATTTTCCTGTTCCTTTTTCTTTTCTTTTTTTTACATTCTTTGTTATTTGATCACGTGGATTTTGGGATGAAGAACCAGGTAGGGATTTATTCTTTCTTCCCTCCACTCCAAATGCCTAGCTAGTTGTTTTAATAGCATGTATTGATGAATTCATATTCATTATCTACTGACCTGATATGCTATTTTTATCATAAATGAAATCCCATGTGTATGTGGGTCTCTTTCTTGACTCTGTATTGTTCTATTAAAAATTCGTTTATTTCTGAATTTTAAATATTTAGAGTCATTACAGCCTGAATTACGAATTTTTTCCTGGTTGCTTTTTTACTTTTCTCTTGATGTACACACACAACATTCTGTTGTACACAAGGAATAGCAGTTTTGAATTACAGATCTAAAGAAGGACATTTGTCTATGTGGTAAACATGTAGTAGATTCTGGGTGATTTTTCATATGCTTCAGGTAAAAAGATCTCTTTTGGAAGAAACAATTTGAATCATTCAGATACACTAATGAAATTCAGCTGTGCTCTAAATCATCTGCGTGGGTGTAGCTAAAATGTAATATTTTAAGCTTAAAAACAGAATGTCTGCATGTTATTTGGAAATATTCTTACTCAATTTCTCAGCCAGCCCAAAACTTAATGGGCAGATGTAAAATACTTTGTGTCTTAGTATTTTACAAATGTAGCCTTCAACAAAGTCCTCTGAGCGTCACTATATTTTTGAAAACATGGTTACAGAATTAGCTGCATCTGGAGAAGCCAAAATTCTAAATGTAAATCCGGCTTCCTGATGACGAATATTCTCCTGAGGCAAAGTGGATGAAGTGACAGCAGAGAAGACATCAAAGGGTTTGGTGCTCAGGGCATTCTGTCCACGTGAGATGCCCGGTGGGACGGGGTTTTGCACACAGTAGCATTAATGAGCGCCTGCCTCTCTCTTTCCTCCTGTTGTGGTATGTGATGAGTTTGGGGAAAGCACCTCCGGGGTGGAGAGAAGGAAGAGGTCTCAGTGTTTATCATCTCCTGTGGGTTGAGTTTGCAGGATCCTGAGCTGACAGCTCTGCGTTTTGAGAGTTCCACTTGAACCTCAGAAACGAAATCGGAGCCACAGGGCTCGAGTAGACGTGTTCTCCCCTCCGTCTGGCTTCTGGTGTCTTAACTCACTAGGTATCTGCGATTTCACATGGCTGCTTATCACGCTGGCTCGTTTTCATTCAGGGTAGTTTAGCCACTTGGCATTATTAGGTCTTGTGTAGTGCTTTCTTTGGTTTTTTTCCTCTGTTTGGAGATTTTTTTTTTTCCGACATTAAATAAATAATGTATTACCTCTACTGGGTGGTGGACAGGATAAAGTGAAAGAGGGAATAATTATACTAGAAAATTACCTTGTGCAGGGTGATATGAGATTCTCTCTGCTTTTGGTTTATACGGGCCGGCTTTGCCGCCACTAGGGTAACCGGTGATCAGCTGGGTTGGGAATCTGCCCTCTTAGTGGATCTCACAGGGCAGTTCCTGCTTGATGATGTAAAGATGGGAGCCTTTCTGGGACTTTGTCTTTCAATCGGGATAAGAAGATCCTCCCTACACAGATGGAATTGAAATGAAACAAGTTGTAATGCGTGCACATTTGTAAAGGTAGGCTTCCATTTTTCATTCATTTTCTCTTTTAATATATGTATGTGACAGAGGACAAAAGGTAGGAGATACACAGGTTGGTGGTGACAAATAGTGCCCTCCTGGAGCACAGGCCCCTGTGGCTTCCTCAGAGCTCTTGGGCCACACCCAGCACTGGTACCAGACAGCTTGTGTCCAGGGAGGACGTGGGGCCACACTCACGCAGGCAACAGGGAGGAAGGTCGGCCACTGGGTGAGGCCCGGCCAGCGGGCAGGGGTGGCACCAGAGCCCTGGATCTACTGTCCCCAGAGAAAGCTCCTCAGTGGCGGAGGAGGCCCAAGTCATGTGTCCACTGCCCAGGGCTCCAGCTGGGTGGATAGCTGGCAGAGTCCACCGCAGAACAGCAGCAGCTTGTCACCAGGCCCCATGCTGAGTGCTCTGTTCACCAGCTCAGGTCCTCACACAGCCCCGTGGGCCAGGGTAGCTGCGGTCGTTTAGCGAGAAGGTGGGTGCTGGGCTGTCTGGCTCCAGAGCCCACGCTCTTCCCTGGATCCGTCACTTCCACCTCTCCTTAGTGCTTGGTGCTACTGCAAGGACTTTCTTTTCCCTGCTGCCCTTAACTGTCATGATGAAGTGACAAGGTCACAGGCAAATTTAAAAATCCCATGGAGGAATCAGCTGATGGGAACTGAGCAGCGCAGGGTGCTTTGAGCACCCAGGCTGCAAGTCTGAACCAGTTCATTGGTTTGCTTGTGCGACAGATTTTTGTTTTTTTGTTTTTTTGAGACACAGTCTCACTCTCTTGCCTGAGCTAGAGTACAGTGGCATCATTGTAACTCACAGCAACCTCAAACTCCTGGGCTCAAGTCATCCTCCTGTCTCAGCCTCCCGAGTAGCTGGGACTACAGGTGTGTACCACCATGCCCGGCTAATTTTTCTGTTTTTTGTTCTGTTCTGTTCAGGCTGGTCTTGAACTCCTGACCTCAAGCGATCCTCCTGCTTCTGCCTCCCAGAGTGGTAGGATTACAGGTGTGAGCCAACTCGCCTGGCCACGACATATATTTTTTGAGCCACTATTAGTATGCAAGAGTTTTGCTGGGTGCTGAGTGTCTTGTGAGTTTTCAACTTCTATGCCAGTGCTCACCTTCCTGCGCGCAATAATCTGGAACATTAGCTATATTGAGTTCACTGGGTGGTTGCCGAAAGCCATTGTAAGGAGTGAGAAACCTGAGAGTAGCGGAAGGGAGGAGCGGCATGGTGGCCTGAGCTGCTGCGTGGTCCCTGGCTCTGGGGTGCACTGGCTGATGTGTTTGGATCTGTGCTGGAAAACAAGCCAGCGGAGTGGTGAGCTGCACAGTTTCCACTGTCACAGCACTTGGCGTTTTCCATGCTGTAAATCTTTATTTTTTCCACTTCAGTGTGAGTGGAATCACTTCCACTGGAGTTAGTCCAGAAATTGCTACGTCAGTGGGAAATAGAGTCTGAAAGTTAGGGATAGATTGCGCTTACTGTGCCATATTGTCTATTTAAAATGATCCCAGATCCTAGATCCTCCCTCCTCCCAAGCAGTGAGCAGCGCTCTTTACCCTTCTGCAGGCCAGGTCGCAGCTGCGCGACGCGCGTGGTATGTGGAACATGCCGCGTCTGCTGCAGCGGATGGAGGGACAGCTGAGACCACGGCGCTGCGCTCCGGTGTTGCTTGTTGCCCGTCAGACTGAGGACAGGCTTCTGTCCCCAGAGTTGTCCCGTCCTTCAGTATCCATAAGGATTCTAGAAGCCCTCTCCTCCTTCATTCTGCTTAATCCCGCTGCCTAGAATTCTAATTCCTATTCCCTGCCTGCAGTCCCAACCCAAACTCCAAGCCTATCCCTTTTTCTGGGCCCTGGCTGCCTCCAGGAGTCAGGGCGTGGACGGGACCCCCAGGACTGTGGGCTGCTGTCTGCTGTGGTCTCTGTCCCCTATCAGATTCTTGGGCCCCCCTACAGCTGGCCTTTCTGCCTGTCTGCAGGCCCCGGCCTGTCCTGCCTGCTCAGACTCCCGCAGAGACCGCGTACAGTAGTTTTCTGGAGAAATTAGGTCCCTGAAGTTTGAGGTGGTAGCTATTAGAAAGAAGAGACTAAAAAAGATAATCTAAACATATTTTGGAGGAGAGGGAAGGGTGATTGATGAAGTGAAATTATTATTTTAAAAACATATAAATTATTTAAAAATAAATTTTCTTATACTTCTGTTGCAAAAACAGGCAAATTTTGCTGGCATGGGTCTAATTCTTCCTAACTGAAAAGAGAAGAGTATCTAAACATGGGGAGGGGAAGGAATGCATGCTGTTGTATGGGAGAGGACTGCCACGTAGCAGGGGACCTGCCCGTCACATGGGACGGAAGTCGAGGGAAGGAAGGGGAGGCTGAAATAAGGCCATGCACTTGGGTCTCTCAGACCACTTGTCGAAAGTACGCAAGAGCTAATACATCTGCCAAACTCTGTGTGCTGAGCACCGCGCAGACTCCTTCCCTGCACTGTCACAGCCCAGTGACGCTTGCTAGCTTCATTGTGCAATTGAGATTGAGTCCTGAAGAAGTTAAATGCTTGCTCAGGGCCCCCAGCCAATAAGCGGCAGGACCCGTGTCCAGCTCCAGGCCCATGGACGCCAGTGACTGTGCTGTTAAAGCACCACGCCAGCTGCCTTCTTGTGCAGGGACAGGACAGGGCTACATGTCTACCCAGCAGAATGTGGTCAAAAGCGTGGGGGGTTTAAGTTGTGAGTAAGCTCTGGGTAATCTGAGAGGGTGACAGTGGCCGAGGTTGACCCACTCTCAGGTTTGGTTTACTGGCAGGTGCATGTTCTGAATAAGGAAGGTGGAAGTCATTATTCCTGAGACATTGCTTTTACCAGGAGGCTCGTCCCCAGTGCTGGGGCTCCCAGTGGGTGGGACTGCAATGTGACATTTGAAGAGTGGCCGAAGGAATTTAGAAGATGGGACTTTTGAATTGTCATAGGAGGTGATTAAACAGAGCTGGTGACTACTCCACAGGGATGCGCTCGCTAGGCATTTTGTGAAGCATCTCGCAGGAGCACGTTCTGTCAGTGCTGGAGAGAGACGGAGGATGGTGGTCCTGGGCTGAGGACGTCAGCCAGGCACCTGCCAGCAGCGCCCAGTAGGAAGCACCCTGGCCCTCAAGTGGCCTTTTAATATTTAACTGGAAAAGTAAGTGCTTTGCCTTTCCCACGTACACCCCACAGAGGAGTTAAACTACTGGACGTTGAAATGGGATGCGGGAGGTATTCTGAGCCATTCTTTTGTTCAAATTCATTGAGAAGAAGAATGCAAAATAGCCAGAGCTTGTATGTGCATAAGTTGAAGTGTTTGAAGTTGGAACGGCAGGCGAGGAAGGGTCTGACCTAAATGTTCACCTATAAGAACGATTCTGCAAGGCTCAAGCCCGCCACGAGGGGCCCGGTGGGAAATGTGGCCATAGATTGAAGAAGGGCAAGCGTGGTGGGGTTGGAGCCGTGTTAAGGGACAGCCAAGCGCTGGAGGGAGAGGCAGGAGGCGGCACAGAAGGGGCCACAGGTGAGAGCACAGGCGCGCCCAGGAGCCGCCCCTGCAGAGGAGAAGGTGGTGCAGGAGGACGCAGGTGATGGAAGCTGCCTCGCTGCCTGTCGTGCGGCAGCATCATGTGCCAGATGTGTTTGTGGGGTTTTATTCTTTCCAGATCTGTTTCTTCTTTTAAAAAAAAGGCAGGTTTTCCCCATCTTTTACCATCTTGTAGAAAATCAATAACGTCTTCTTTGCCAATATGAAAGCATTTCCTTTTGGTTCTAGATCCTAAACCTAGCACCGCTGCCCACCGTGGCTGCCGATCTTGCTCCTGGTCCGGACCCTGCTGAACCAGACCTAGCGGGGCCTCTCCCGGGGTGGCGCTCAGTGGCGCTTGGTGGCACCAGGTGCCAGGCGCAGGACCCTCCTCCCACCGCTGTGGCGGAGCCCCTGCTCTCCCACTTCCCTTTTGTTTATTTGTTCATTGGTTGAGCTGAAATTTCCCGGTGTGTGTGAATTTGGTTTTCTTCATTTGTAAATCCCTCAAAGACTCAGGCGTTCATCTGGGGAATTTTTTGTAAATATTTGCTGATTGTGTAATATGATATCAAACATCCAAAGCCAGTTTGGTAAATGTTTATTAACAGAGAGATTTGCCAAAGACAAGGGAAGTCTTACGTAGATTGTGCTTCCAGTTTCTGAAACACCTTCCAATTACGGTGTAATAAACTTGCTTTGACAATTACATATAATTTGTATTAGAATACACAAATTTATTTTAAAAGCATGGCACTCTTTCATGGTAAATTTCCAAGTTTTCCCCCACCATTAGAAAAAGTTTTGGTGCCAGTGTATTGAGATATTATTGGATGATGGGGCAAGGGCTCATTATTTTTGTTTTTAAATCTGTATTATCTCTATTTTACTCTTTCAAATAGCTATTAAAATTTATTACATATTTGAACTTATAAATGTTTTATGTACCAATTTCAAGGATGGATCAGTAAATTTATGGGTCTAGCAGAGAATTGGTATTAGTTTTGAATAGTGTGGCAAGGTGACACTCTCAGCTTTGTGACTTTCCATAGATGATGGATTCTACTACTGCGACAAGGTTGAGCACGTAAAAATTCCAATCAAATGCCATAAAAAGCACAGTTCCATATGTCAATTTAATTCTATAGCAGTCTTTTTTGTCAGCATGGCTGGCAATTCCATCTGTTTCAATTTAAGATTAGCCCCAGCCAGGCAGGTGATACACGCACAGCTTACATAATATATGTAATGTAAATATAAGTATATAGAACACAAATGTGTTTGTTGAGATTGTAGCAGCAGCTGAGTGGGTGGTATAATGGAACATCTGTAATTCAATATTTAGAGTATAAAGCTGTTTTTTTCTTTGTGAAACAATTTGTTTTTCCATATACTGCTTGGCATTAAATAATGCTGTTACTTATAAGCTACTACTAATGAGCAGGTGACAGTCCTCCTCTACTGTGGCTCTTCTACAGAAATAAGTTGCCAGAGTGAATTGCTTGTGTTTATTATTCTGGTCATGGATTAGCACCAGGTGCCACAGTAGATCTTGGATTGGTATATATTAATAGGTTGTCACGAAGGCAGCAAATTGCAGGCTAGGGCAAATGTCCCATACCTATTATATAATCTCAAGTTACGATGGTTGGTTATACATGGAGGGGCTGAAATAGTCCACAACATAAGGAAACCAAGCAGGGGTCTCTGAATAGGTCAGAGGGTGCTAACAGATGCCCAGCCCCCTTCTGCTTCTTGTAAAGCTCTTGTTACTGAATGGTCATAAAGAGAGTTTTGTCTGCCCTAATGCTCACCAACAAGACAGGATTACCAACAACGTGGTCCTGGCCAGCAGCCAGCCTGCCTGCATTTAAATGATGCTCGCTGCCGTGGCAACCCCGCTGGGCAGCTTCTGAAGGAGGAGCACAGCCCTGGTGGAAGACCACAGTGGCATACACATCACCTGCCAAAAAGCTAAATGGGGGTGGGAGGTGGGATTTGCGAAATACATGTTGGGTCTTCATCCTCATTTCCTGACTTGCAGCTCCAGAAACCCTTGGGATCTCCATAGTGATAAGAGTGTCTTTTGTATGCTAACGATTGAGTGGTGGCTCATAGCCCCTAGGTGGCTTCAGGGGTGGGGCCGGTCAGACCGTTCAGCCCCGGCCCCCCAACCTCTGAGGAGGGGAGAGGGGCTGAAGGTTAAGTCCATCACCAACAGCCAATGATGTAATCAACTATGCCCATGTAAGGGAGCTTCCACAAACCCAGAAGGACTGGGTAGCTGAGCATGTGGAGCTCCAGGGGGTGCTCTCACCTGGAGACGGAATGGAAACTGCCTTCCCACAGCCCTTGTCCTGTGGGCATCTCCCACCCAGCTGTTCATCGGTATCCTTTGTAATACCTTTTTGTCAGGGCCTAGGGAAGACTTCCCCTTCGCTGTCTGAAGGTTCGCTGAAAATCACTGAGAAAAGGCAGATTAATAGGAGAAAAGGCATACAAATTTATTAACATGCATACAGGATCCTACAACACGAAGACTCAAAGATACAGGGCAAATTCCGTTTTTGTGCTTAGGTTCAACAAAGTATGGACAGGTGTGTAGAAATATGATTGGACAAAAAGGGTGTGATCTGATGCTAACAGACCGAGTGGGGAGACCCAGCAGGGCCTGTCTGTCTAGATTCTTCTTGGCCTCTCTTCCTTCTGGATGTGGGCAGGACACCCTCTGGAATAGGGGGTCTCATGACCTACAGCCAAACAAGGCAGATTTCTTTATGGCCAGTTTTTACACAGAAAGGTGAAAGGAAAGTTAGAATAATATTTTTAGGTTTTATGGCTGGCTTTGGAGAAACAGGATTCTGGTTTCTGTGACCCGCCTTGGGGAAGAGGAATTCTAGTTTCTATGGCTAGCCTCAGGGGAGAATGGAGCTGAGAGACAGAAGGAATGGAGAAGGCCAGAGAAAAACTTTTGCTTCTGAGGCCTTCATTTTGGGGTATTGTTTTCTGGGTCCTAATACTTTATAATAAACTGGTAAATGTTAAGTAACTGTTTCCCTGGGTTCTGTGAGCCCCTCTAGCAAACTAATCAAACCCAAGGGAGGGGGTCATGGGAACCCCGATTTATAGTCGGTCAGTCAGAAGCACAGGCCAGAACTTGCGACTGGCGTCTGAAATGGGGGGCGGTCCTGTGGGACTGAGCCTCAGCCCGTGGGGGCTGACGTTATCTCCAGGTAGGTAGCATCGGAATGGGGTCCAATTAGACGCCCAGCTGGTGTCTGGTACAGAATCCATGGCTTGCTTGGTGTATGGGGAAACCCCCACACATGTGGTCACAGAAGCATTCTGTGTTGTGAGAATACAGAAGGAGAAAAAAGTTTGTTTTTTTCCTCCTCCGGTGGCATTTTCCAAATAAGGACATTGGGAAGAATATGAGTTTAAAGAAATGGATTGTAATGCATGGTGTAGTGGCACACTATATGAGTAAATCTCATAAATTTGGATTTCACTGCTTTAGAATTTGTGAGAATTCAGGCACAGGGTCCAGGATGAAGCTTTGTGGAAGTGGTGTGTGAAGCAAGCACATAGGCCAGACAAGCCATCAGTATCATTCTAAGCCAACTGAGAGGAAATGTAGGTTTTTGAGTTTCTGAGATGTACTCTATTGATTAGGATATAGGCTAAGCTACCGAAACAAGAGATCCCAAAGTATAGTGACGTCGACAGGATAGATGTCATTTCTTTCTCCTCTGTCAGTCCTGGCAGCTGGTGGCTTGTGGGATCAACACGTTGCTTACTCTCCCGTCCCAATCGCCAGCGCCTGGTCGGTCACATGGCCACCTCTACCTGCAAGGGAGATGGGAAAATGTAGTCTTTACCTGGGTAACCAAGGGCCGGGCTAAAACTCAGGGTTCTTTTTGTAATAGATGCAGGGGAGAGTAGGTGTTGCAGACGCCCAGCAGTTTCTCTCCTGATCACATTTTATGTTCCATCGAGAGGACACTGCCCGGCCAGCAAGACCTAACTAGACTGGAGCTTAGACCTGCAAACTTGGAGCTGATTCTCACCCAGACCCTGGACACGAAGCGGGAGAAGCAGGACAGAGGAACTTGATGATTCTAGTTTAGACCAACCTGACTTTCCATCGCTTGCTGTTTGTGTGGCCTTAAGTTGGGCAGTTGAGCCTCTCTGACACCCCGATTCCTCATTTGTAAATTACTGGTAGTGAGAACCATCTCACAGAGGTGTTGTAACAGTGAAATAGCACAAGTAATACCAGAACGTCCAGGTTGATGCCAGTCATTAAAGTTACCTTGTTCCTTCCTCTCTAGGATGAATCATAGAAAGTCATCTACTTACCTAATACTTCTAGTGGACAAGCGATTTGCCAGAACTTGATTTAATTTACATTATTGCACCAGGGTGACACTACTTTGCAGTAAAGACATCTTTACTTCTCCAAACGCAAATTTTAAAATTCTTTTGATGGGCTAATGTTCACCCAGAGGCAGCCCATCTTCTGGCCATGTCATAGCAATGCTAGACTAAAGGGGATAATAATGATAATGATAATAACAAAAGCAGGTTTCCTTGGGAAATGACCAGTGGAAGTTGCTGCACAGGGGTCTTTGGTGGCAGGGTGTGGCCTCTAGGGGGCTTTGATGTGGTCGCGGGGCAGCACACACTGCAATGCATGTGTCTTCCTGGCCTCTAGCAAGTGGCCTCTGGGTTCTTAAACCCAGACCCTACCGTGTGGAAGATGCTGGACTTGGGCGAGCCCCAGGCAGGGGCTGCGTTGAGGTAGGCTTGACTCCAGCTGGGGCACCGTGTGCTGTGGCGTGACAGGCAGTCTTTCTGGGCACCCCCGGGTTGGTGCAAGTTTCAGAATCGGGCGCCAGCACTAAGTGTCCAAGAAAACCACTGTGGATGGATCACAAGGCCTGGAGTCGCCGAGTTTTTGTTAGCTGCCCTCGCCTGCCCAGCGGGGCTTTCTGTGCAGGGGAGGGGTCTAGCGGGAACCCACTGCCCTGGGCAGCCGCGGGAGGCCACGCTCTGCACACCCTCCACCCCCGTGCATCCAGTGCGCCCTGCTGGCTCTCAGGTGGAGACCTCTGCCTGGACGGTTCCTGCGGGCCCTCAGGGGCGGAGACTTTCCCCACGACCCCGAGCTTGCCATCCAGGGCGGGGATTTCATGTGGACATGCTCGCCTCGTTCCCAGTGGCTCCTTTGTTTCTTCCTTGAGCGGAACATATCCCTCACCCACTGCCTGCGGGTGGCCTGGTGTGGCCGGGTCCCTAGAGGCCCTGAGGGAGCCAGGAAAGCGAGTCAGTGGCCTCCCCAGGTGGCTGCCAGCCTGTGGCAGTGTGGGGCGCCTGCCCTGTGTCCTGTCCCGTCCTGAGCTGTCCCCAGCCCTCACCAGCACATCCTGTTGAGGAGACAGTTGAGTGGATTGTCACTGCCGTCTGGGAGACCGCCTGGCAAGGCCAGATCTTACTGAGAATTGCAAGTTTGATTTAAGGCGGTCTTTCAAAGCAGGGCTGCGTTGGGGTTGGATGAGAATCACGACCTTGCCAGGCAGGGTTGGTGGAAGCCGCAAGGAGGGGGCTTGAGGGGTTCAGAGACTCCTAGGGGCAAATTCCCCTGAGGAGTCAGAGCCTTCTGGGAAGCTCCCGGGCATGCACAGTGGTCCCGTTTGTCCGGGCCCACAGGCCGGAAGAGCAATGACATGCTAATGAGGCTGAGGAAATCCAAGTCCTGTTCGAGCAGAGGAAGGGGCTTCCGCTGTGTTCTCAGGGTCAGGCTGAAGTGGGGCACGCTTAGCGCTGCAGGTTTACAAGCTAGGGCCGCTCTATGCATTTTCTTCATGGCTTTTTGTCTTCTCGTGAAAGATGTTTTTATTCACAAATGTTGTAGATGAGAATAATGTCTATTTAAAAAGCAGTTAAACAGGCTCTGAAATGTCATTGTACCGAGTGAAATGGGGACCAGTGACAAGCCTTTAAGAATTCAGCCCTTGGATTTTGTGATTTTTTATTTCTTCAGTTCTGTCTGGTAACTTCCCCTGTATAGGTGTTCCTGGCGGATGAAGAAGAATGATTAACAGTTGTACAGATAACTTTAATATACTTGGAAGCTATGACATGATATGTCTGTTACTGAAAATAAATAGATGTACTATCTGAATTACATATATATAATATATGGATCACTTGAAAATAAAGTATTGCCTTAAGTCAAAGAATAATAATACCTGAATATTTATATAATGCCTATCTGACAAGTATTTTAAAGTTGCTGTTATTTTCTGGATTTCCAGAAGGGTTGGTTTACACGAAGGCTGATTGGTTAGAAAGGTAGCACCTGGCGGACGTCTTACCACAGCTCCCAGACTGGAGCCGAGTTGGATCCTGGGTGGGTCGGGGGAAGCTCCTGAGTCTAGACCGCCCAGATGTGCTTCCTGCCCTGGGCTCCCGGGGATCTTCCTTCTCAGGCCACATGCAAAACCAGTTCTGTTAGTCACCCCTGACACACTCTGAGTCACTGCCACCCTCTCTGGGAAGCCACGGAGGTTGGCTGCAGCGACTGCAGCACCAGGTTTTGCCCTCTCGCAGCCCTGATCTGTATATTTGTCCTGCCTCCCGTGCGTTTGGGGCCCTGGGTCTCAGTTTGCAGAGAGGTCGAACTGCGGACTCTGCAGGCTGTGCCTGCGGGCAAGGTGGGCACAGACTCACTTCGCTGGGGCTCCTTGCCTTGTCCTGCGTCCCAGGCTCCTCGCGGTGCACGCTAGATGCGTTGCTCTTTTCTCATTTTAGTTCTTGTTTTAGTGGCCGAGGTGCCTGTGAGAATTTCTTTTCTCATCCACGTTTTTAGTTCTTCTCTTTTTACTTTCCATGTCATGAGGAAATTTGGAACAAGCAGCAGAGATTACTGGTATCTCCAGTGGAAAAGCATGCATTGTGTAGAGTGTACCCTTGCAAGGGTTCTGGTCCTTGCTTTTAATCAGTTTTACATCTCTGTAAGTTGCAGATGACTGGTAGCAATGTAAAGTAATTATTGTCTGTAGACATGCAAAAAAAAAAAGCAAAAAAAAAAACCATGTTGGCATGGTTAAAATGACCCGCTCCAAACCATGAGAAAAGCTAGTTTAATTGTAAATTCATTTCAACATTCCTTTATTCCATATAAATCATATAAATTTGTATTTCTACGACTTCTCTGACTTCTCCTTTTAACCGATTGTAACATCTTGCTGATTCCCTGATTAATGAGGTGAATAAAATCTTTAACATATGTTCATTTTATATCTGTAGGTAAGTCAATTTTACCTTTCATAATTATTTTTAACATAAAATTTTGTAGTCTCTGTTAAACATAACAAAGGTGCTGTGCTTCCTGGTTAACCAATGACAGGAATGGACCTTAGGGAGAGGAACTTCGATGCAAAAAGCAGAAGCACAAATTAATCCTGACAGCTCAAGACTTTGGAAGTTTCTCTCTTAGTATTATAAAAATGAGCATAGAACCATGAACAACCAACGGTCAAAGAAGAAATTACAATGAAAACTAGAAAATACCTTGAGATGAATGAAAATGGAAGCACAATATACTAAAACTTCATGGCAGTGCTCGGAAGGAATCTTTTAGCTCTAAATACCTATGTTAAAAAAGAACAAAGATTTCAAATCGATAACCCAACTTTACAACATAAGGAACCAGAAAAAGAAGAACAAAATAAACCCAGAGCTATCAGAAGGTAGGAAGTATAGGTTAGAGTGGAGATAAATGAAATAGAGAATAGAAAAATCCTAGGGGAGAACAATGAAACCAAAAGTTGGTTCTTTGAAGATCAACAAAATTGACAAACCGTTAGCTAGATTACTAAGAAAAAAGGGGAAAAGATGCAAATAACTAAAATAAAATATGAAAGTGAAACATTATTACTGACCTTACAGAAATGAAAAGGACTGTAAGAGAACACTATGAGCAATCGTAGGCCAACAGATTAGCTAACCTAGAAGAAATGGGGTCCGCAGCTCTATGATACAGATGCAGAAATCCTCAAGAGAATAGTAGCAAACTGAATCCAGCAGCATATTAAAAGGATAATATACCATGATCAGGTAGGATTTATCCCAAGGAGCACAAGGGTGGTTCAACATAAGAAAATCAATCAATGTAATACACCACATTAATAAAATGAAGGAAAAAACACCATCTGATCATGTCACTTGATGCTGAAAAAGTATCTGACAATTTCTAACAACTTTTCATGATAAAAACCCTCAGAGAAATAGAGAGGAACTGCCTCAACATGATAAAGGACATTATGAGAAACCTACAACTGACATTCTGCTCGATGGGGAAGGACTGAAATCTTTATATCAAACATCAGGAACAAGACAAGGACTTTCACCAGGGCTGTTCAACATTAGCACTGGAAGTCCTAGCCAGGGCAATTAGGTGAGTAAAAGAAGTAAAAGGCATCCATATTGGAAAGGAAGAAGTAAAACTATCTTTGTTTGCAGATGATATGAACCTAGATATAGAAGATTTCAAAGAATCCACAAAAAACAACTATTAGAACTAATAAATTAATTCAGTAAAGTCACAGGTACAAGGTGAACACACAAAAATAAGAAAAATAAATTGTGTTTTTTATAACAGCAGTGAACAATTTGAAATTGACAAAATAATTCCATTTATAATAGCATCCAAAAGAGTAACATGCCTAGGCATAAGTTTAACCAAGGAGGTGAAAAACGTATACACCAATACACATCAATTAAAAATAAATAAATAAATAAATAAATAAATAAAATGGCTAGGTGAGGTGGCTCATGCCTGTAATCCTAGCACTCTGGGAGGCTGAGGCGGGAGGACTGCTTGAGCTCAGAAGTTCGAGATTAACCTGAACAAGGTTGAGACCCCATCTCAATTAAAAAAAAAAAGCATACACTGAAAACTAAAAAACATTGCTGAAAGAAATCAAAGAAGACCTAACTAAATCAAAAGACGTCGCTGTTCATGGATTGGGAAACTTCTTTTGGTTAAGATGGCACTACTACCCAAAGTGATCAACAGATTCAATGCAATCCCTATCAAAATTCCAATGGTGGGAGGCTGAGGCAGGAGGATTGCTTGAGTCCAGGAGTTCGAGGTTGCCTTGAGCTATGATTGCACCACTGCACTTCAGCCTGGGGAACAGAGAACAGAGTATGAGATCCTGTCTCCTAAACAACAACAACAACAACAACAAAATTCCAATGACCTTTTTTGCAGAAATAGAAAAGCTGACTCTCAAGTACATACAGAATTGCAAGGGGGCCCCCAAATAGCTGAAACAATCTTCAAAAAGAAGAACAAAGTTGGAAGACTCACACTTCCTGATTTCAGAACTTATTGCAAAGCTGTGGTAATCAAAACAGTATGGTACTGGCATAAAGAAAAGACCAATGGAATAGAATTGAGATTTCAGAAATAAATCCATACATCTGTGGTTGACTGATATTCAACAAGAGCGCTAAGATCATTCAACAGGGAAAAAATAGTTTCTTCAACAAATGGTGTTGGGACAACCGGGTAACCACATGTTTAAATTGGACCCCTACATTAGATATATACAGTAATTAACTCAAAATGGATCAATGACCTAAGTATAAGAGCTGAATTTATAATAGAACTTCCAATGGAAGACATAGGGTAAAATCTTCATGACTTTGTGTTTGGCAGTGGAGTCTTAGATATGGCAGTATATCTAAGCAACAAAAGAGAAAGTATAAGCAACAAAAGAGAAAATGCATAAATTGGACTTCATCAAAATTAAAAGTTTATGTGCATGAAAGTACAATATTAAGAAAATGAAAAGACAACCTACAGAATGGGAGAAGATATTTGTAAGTCAAATGTCTGATAAGGGACTAGTATCTATCTATCTATATATATAAAGTATACTTACAATTCAACACAAAAAGATAAAATACCCAATTAAAAATGAGCAAAGGGTTTGAATAGACATTTCGCCAAAGAAGATGTACAAGTACCCAACAAGCATGTGAAAAGATGCCCAACATCATTAGTCATTATGGAAATGCAAATTAAAACCAGAATGAAATACGCCTTCATACCCACTAGGATGGCTATAATTAAAAAAATGTTGATGACAATGTGGAGAAATTTAAATGCTGGTGAAAATTTAAAATGATGTAGCCTGTGTGGAAAACAGTGGTTTGGTGGTTCTTCAAAAAGTTAAACATAGAATTACTATATGATCTAGCATTTCTGTTCCTAGGTATATGCCACAAAGAATTGAAAAAAAGGTATTCAGATACTTACACAAGAATGTTCATAGCAGCACTATTCATAATAGCCAAAAGGTGGAAACGACTCAAATGTCCATCAATGATGAATGGATAAACAAATTGTGGTATATACATCGAAATATTATTCAGCCATAAAAAGGAATGAAATACTGATACATGCTACAATTGGATGAACCTTGAAAACATTGTGCTAAATGGAAGAAACCAGACACAAAAGGTCACATATTATATGATTCCATTCATAGGAAATGTGCAGAATAGGTAAACCCATGGAGAAAAGTAGATTTGTGATTCCCAGGCATGGGGAGGGGTGTTGGGGAATAACTGCCTAGTGACTATGGAGTTATCTTGGGGTAAAGGAAATGTTTTGGAACTGGATGGGGTGGTGTTTGCCGCCATTGTGGATGTACTAAATGCCACTGAGTAGTTAAAATGGTTAATTTTATGTATGTGAATTGTACCACAATAAAAAAATTAGATATGGTTTAAATGTGAGTAGTTAGTTCCTAAGAGGAAGAAGACTTAGATCAACAGCATTCAATATTTTCCCACCCAGAACACATGGCACGTGTAACACCTACAGCTGATGACATCCACACAGGAAACACTCCCTGGAATTCCCAGGATTATGCACAATTTCCTGTGAGTTTCCTCAATAACCTCCCTCCCCATCAGCTTTGTTATGTTAGCTGATTAATACAGGTTACGTGTGGCAGACCTCACAGAGGCAAGAATTGGTGATGTAGGTGATGGTCTTAAAATGACCATCGCTTTTGATAACTCAAAGGTTTGGGGACAGCAGTGTGGGGAGAAAATATTAGCGTGAGAAGTTATATTTATATAGAGAAGCTTAAAGAAGAATGCAAAATTTGTACCCTAAGCCCTCCACATAGATCACATCTGTTGACATTTAAAAATAAATACAAGGAATATATTGTATAGGATTACAAAATTCAAATGATGTAGAAAGATACAGACTGGAAAGTGAAGGCTTCTACTTAGTACAATCACTGGTAATATGTTCTTGTGATTTTTTTTTTTTTAAAGAAACTGTTTCATGATTATGTGCTTGTGCTTACACAATTTTTTTAAAAAATAAAGGTGTTATTACAGATTTGCGTATAGCTTTTTTCCCTCCATATATCTTGGAGCTCTTTCGATACTTACCAGCACCTACAGATGTACTTTATTCATTTAAACGGCTGCATCCTCACGATAATAACCAGCGTTCACTGACATTTGCTGTGCGCCAGCCCTGTTCCGAGTGCTGTAGGCATGTTATCCTGCCTAATCTTCACAGCAGTCCTGCGAGGCAGCTGCTACCATTGCCCCATTTTGGAGATGGGGGAACGAAGCACAGACACACCCAGTGAGAGATTTAAGTTCAGTGCATCTGGTCCCAGAGCCCAGGCTCTCATCAACACAAAATTCTGCCCCCGACACAGCTGGCTTGAGGGAGAGCTGGGATTTATCATAATTTGTAGTTTACATACCTTCTACTTCTCGATTGTTGTTTTCTGCTCTAGTTTTGTCAAAGTGGTCCCTAGCGTGTGTTCCCTCTGAGCTTCCCACTGCGGGACTCTTGCCGTCTCTGCCGTATTGGATTCCCTTTATTTGTCTTCCTCAAATTGGAAGAGGCAGGGAATAACTAAGAAGAATCAAACAATTATGATTAAGGTTTGCAAGATTGTGCCCAAGAACGGCCGCCAGATCTTGATCTCTTAGTCCAGAAGAGAGGGTGCCTATAATTTTTAGAGCTTGGACTACATACAAAAAAACCAATCTCTGTAGACTATTCTTCTGTCTTGAAGGGGAGGCCAGTCCCATTGCTACATGAGTGAGCATCACACTGAGACTATGGTGAACAGGTCCCAGGGGGAAAAGGGGCATGAGGACCCCAGCCAGTGGGCCCTTTTGTTCCTTCTTTCTTTTCTTCACACTGGGTCATTGTATCTCCCCGAACTAAGCTCCAGATAAGAAAGTAGCTGTAACCCCAGCTAACAAACAAGTTTCACGGGAACAGGCCAAGGGGTAGGAGTGAGTCGACTTTGTGACTCTGTGGAGAGGTAGCAGAGAGGCAGTCGTCTTCTGGGGCATCTGTGTTCTGGCTTTGGGAAGCAGGGGAGAAATGGCAAGCATGTTAATGCCAGACAGCCTTGTTGCTACTGGCTTGAGGGAGCATAAACAACTAGCTGGTTTGCATCTAGGATCAAGATGAAACGTAATAGAAAACCCAAGCTGCAACGCTTTTTTCCTTGGTCAGCAGAACGGCAGGATGCTGGATGCTGCTGCTGTCTGTGCATCCTGGCTGGCCCTGGTGTTCTTGGCCACTGGCGAGAGAGTTTGCCATTTAGATCCATCTAACAGAAGAGGATATTCATGTAGAAGGATCCCAACCTGTGGTAAAAACGCAAGCTCGGCATGCACTGGGACTCTGGGAACTCATTCTTAAATATACTAATCCTTTTTTGGGAGCAGTACAGGCAGTGGCACACGAAATAGGGGATTACTGTAAGATTTGCCAGCATGTTTTCACATGCCGCAGACACTTCGGAAAGTCTCTTTTATACCAATTTGAGTAGGACACCAAAGTTCGAAATTAGTTGCTAGGGCCATAGGGTCAGATCACGGTAGAGCAGATGTTTGCGCTATGAGTTCAGAGAAGGCCTGCAATATTTTTCTTGACCTCTGAATTTGTGCAAACCACTAAGTGAAGAAACATACTTCCTTTGGTTCATCTGACCAAATTATCATCTGTAAACTTTTGGCCTGGTTGCCTCAATCTAACTGCAATCTTCCTGTCTGCTTGAGAGAGAGCTGGGTGGGGGAAGGGGCCAGCGTATCGTTGCTCCCCAGAGTGAAGACCTGAACAGACAAAAGGGTCCAAATTGAAACCAGAATGATTTCACTCCTGGAACAAGTCATCATCTTTCCTAGCACGTGTATTTTTCTTTTAAACCTAAAGTCAGTTGTAGTTTTGCAAAGCTGGAATGTAAAATGAACATTCCCTGGCAGATTAGGGGATGCATGTAGCTTTCCGTGACTTACATTCCGAGTGCGTGTGTAGCAGTGCCTTTAAGCCATGACCGTGGCCCGTGGTGCGGATTAGTTACGCTGAGCATAGACGTGGTTGAGTGACACTCCCAATGCTTTGATGTGAGCAAGGCCCTGACATCAGACCATAGTAATCTTTCATAGGCTCTGCATGTCGACTTCTTTCCAGGCGGGAGAAATCATTATTTTGAGGCATCACTCTCCGACCACACTGGTAGAGCAGCACATTATTAAGTTCTGGTTTGACATTGAAACAATACTTGTAGCAGGAACTTAAGCTAATGCATGTAAAAAAAAAATGGTGTGTTTAATGGTGTCATGGCAAAGTGAAGGTGCTGAATGGGAAAGGGTGTGACCAGGGATCATCTCTAAAATCCTTGGGATGTTTCCTCCTGGGGGCTCAAGCTTCAGATGGAGTAGCCTGCTGCCCAGCTGTGGACATTAGGGGGTCACAACACGCCCCAAGGTTCAATTAACAAAACAAGAGTGTCCCATGGAACCCAAAGGCAGCAATGCAGAAGGGCCCAGAAAGACAGGGAATGTACTAGAATTGCTTGTAGTCCTGGGAGTGCTGTCTTCTGGCTGCTTGGCCTCTGTGCACACCAGCTTCTTCCCACCTTGTGGACTCCTCTGCGGGAGTCAAAGAAGGTGCCTCCAGCCTGCTCTTCACACAGGAGCTTGGTCTCTGTGTGGAAGGACACACCGAGGGTCCTCTCTCCACCGCATTTGCGTTGATTTGTTACAGGTGTGTCTGTGACACCAGTGGGGCCTTTTGATGAACAGAACTGTGAAACCTGGAGGTCTGAGGGCAGCTGCAGCTTATGTCTGTTCTAGCATCCAGTTGATTTCTGTGTTTAGTGGCACCGAATTGAGATCCTGATTGATATAGCATCGTTCTTTTACAATTTCTATTTCTGTAAATGTTGTACATGTGCTATGATATCTTAGTACGGTAGTACATGTGTGCAATTTATAAATGAATGGATATATACTAGAGGATGCATGCAAACGTTTTTATGATTGGAGATGTGCAATGAAAGCAGTTTGGAGACCTTCGCTCTGTGGAATGCTTAGACAACATGTAGAATGTTTACCCAAAATATCTCTGGGAATGTTCAATGATTCAGACAAGGGACAGGTCATATCTTGATAAGCACGTACTACATGTTTTCTTTCCTGACCCTAAAATAAACTTCCTAAAGAGATTTATATCCATAGAGCCTGAGGTATCCACAAGTGGAATTTCATGGTTCCAACGTTCACTGATGTCCTCACGCCATTGTGAGAAAGAAGTGATTGTGCTGTGGGATTGTTATCACACTGTCTATACTTACCTGCATAAAACCATCTTAATATAAAAATTAACCAAAGTTGCTCATTTATAAGAAATAAGCAGCTTTATTTGAGATACTGTTATGATTTGAATGTTTGTCCCTCCAAAACTCATGTTGAGACTTAATCCCTAATATGTTGAGAGGTGGGGCCTTTGAGTTGATTGGGTCACAAGGGCCCTGGCCTAATCCATTTGTGGATTGATGCTTTATCACAAGAGCAGCATTAGCAGCTTTGTAAGGGGAGAAGGAGAGACCTGAGCTAGCACAGGCAGCACCCGGCCATGGGAAGCCTGTGCCACCCTGGGACCCTGCAGAGAGTCCCTGCCAGCAAGAAGGCCCTCACCAGATACAGCCCCTTGACCTTGGACTGCCCAGCCTCCATGACTGTAAGAAATAAATTTCTTTTCTTTATACATTACCCAGTTTCAGGTATTCTGTTCCAAGCAACAGAAAATAGACTGAGGAGATACCTTGGCTCTGGACATTTTCCTCCCTAGCTTGGAAGGTCCCTCCTGGACCAATGTGCTGAGATTCTTTTTGTACGGCTTTGTTGACTTCTCAGGACTCAGGATGTGGACTGAAAGTCCTTTAGTGATGGGGAAAGAAAGTGCTAGGAGATGGAGGCCTGGGAACCGGCCCTACCCCACTTCAGCAAGTCACGTGACTGTGAATTGTGCTGGGCCTCAAGTTTATCTGTAAAATGGGAAGAGCGACATCTCCCAGAGTCACCGTGAAGATCAGATGCAATAAGGACTGTGGCAGTGCTCTGTGAGCCAAAAGCCTTTAGAACGTAGGGTAGGATAAAGAAAGGCCGTTGTTTCAGTTTCTCAGACTTTCGACGAAGGGTGTGTCCTAGCGTATCCTGCATGAGGAATGCTTTACGAGCCAGAGAACTATGAGGTGCAAGTAAATCGCCATTGGGCCTGGGCAGTCTCACCCAAGACAGGAGGGGTGACTGTCCCCGCGCAGGGTGTGTGGCTGCTGTCACTCTGTGTCATGAAGATGAATTGAAAGCAAAACTCCACCCCATTAAGGCCTTGAGGTCTAGCAGGGTATCTTGATTCTGTGCATTTTATGCATTTATAGGATACAGTCTACACTCCATGTCTGTGGGTTCCATGTTTGTGGATTCAACAACCTTGTATCGAAAATATTCAGAAAAAAAACTGTCTAAACTGAACATGTATGGACTTTTCTTGTCATTATTCCTTAAACAATGCAGTATAACAACTATTTACATACATTTACATTGTATTGGTATTATAAGTAAGCTAGAGATGTTTCAAAGTGTATGGGAAGATACGTATAGGTTATATGCACATACATTTTACATTTCACATCAGGGACTTGAGCATCCACAGATTTTGGTATTTGAGCGGGGTCCTGGAACCAATCCCCCCCAGAAACCAAGGGACAACTGCACATCCTGTAGAACCTCCAGTGGCTAACGCAGTGCCTGGTATGGCTTAGACATGGAAGAATAAATCATACCCATTTGTGTCACCGGGACTTATCACAGGATTGCTTATCACATGAACAGCACGGTGTTGATGAAGAGGCAGGAGAAGGTATAGTATGGAGGTGAACAGCTTGGTTTCTGGGGCACAGGCCAGGTTAAATTGCTTACCCTGAACTTGTTTCCCGACTGGAGGGGGTCATAGTAGCACATCTCCATAGAACTGGGTTGAAGATTAAAAGAGATGACGCAGGTTAACACAGCATAGCACAAAGTAAGCTTAACGCAATGTTAATTATCATCATCATTTCTTACAGCATGATTAGTGTTGTCAGCAGCTCACTGAGGATCGTGATTCGGAACCTGGAAGTTCAGTAGCTCCGTTTTGCCTTAATGTCTGTGACCGCCTCCGCTTTAATTTTCCCTGAGTCACCATTTTGTGCTGCAGTTTCAACCCACCTGGCCACATGCATTTGCTATTTAGGCCAGGTTCATTTCATTGCCCTTGGTCTTAACCTCCATCAGCAGGAGCTTCCTACTGTCTAGCCAGGGTCCAGATTAGTTTTCTGTGCTGGACGGGTTGGAGGCATTTTTTGTAAGCCAGGGCTGTACCTTAGGATTAATGATGTGGTGTCAGCTCAAAGCTGTGATATCCGGTGCAGCAGTGAGGAGCTGATCTGCCATCACTTGTTTTCCTCTTTGACCTTCAGCTCGTCTTCGGCTGGGGAGCAGCAGAGGAGGACACTGTCCAGGAAGCAGAGAGTGCATCTCCATGGCCTTGCTGCTCAGGGTCAGCAGTGCACTGATGTAGGCTGTTAGCGGGAAGTTTGTCCACATCTAAATCTGTTTCTGTGTTCATCCCCAGTCCTGGCAACGAGGGAAAGACACTAGCATGCCCCATCTCTGACCCCAGCAGACCTGGACGACAGAGGAGGAAGAGGGGGCTTTTGCTGCCCTCTGCTCCGAAGCTGCATGGTGGGGTCGATTCTTCTGGTATCTGTGATTTAGGCTGCCTTGTGTTTTCTGGTAAAGTTTCTTAAACTAAGAGTAATATTTTAGCATTTATCTCCAAAGAGCCTAGATTGAAGATGAAGGCTGTAGTAATTTCCTGCAAGTTAGAAATTCATCGATGACTTTTATTTGTATTTTGTAAAGCCTTTTAAATATTTGCAGAAATATGGAAGAATTTTTTTTTAAATTTCATTTTTAATTGACATATAATAATTGCACATATTCAGGGGTACACAGTGATGTTTCAATACACGTAGCGTACGGTGATCAGATCAGGGTGATCCGCATATCCCCATCTCAAACATCGATCATTTCTTTGTATTGGGAGCATTCAGTACCTCCTTCTAGCTGTGTGAAACTGTGTAATATATTATTTATTACTAAGCACAGTCATCCCACAGTGCTATAGAACACTAGAACGTATTCCTCCTATCTGGTTGTAGTTTTGTATCCTTTAACAAATCTCTCCCTATTCCCCTCTCTCGCTACCCTTCCTCACCTCTAATATCCTCTGTTCTACTTTTTACTTCGATGAGTTGAACTCTGTTTAACTTCCATATGTCAGTGCGCTGCAGGCACTTTAAAACCGTGAGGTAGCCACGCTGGCGTGATAGTTGTGGGGAGTGGTGGGGGGTAGGGGTTTCTCAAACTCTGCAGGCCCGACTTCCCCGACTCTGACATACTCCCTCCCTTCTTCCGAGTTCATGGCAGGAGGAGCTGGAAGATCAGAGAAACATCTGGAAACAGATGCAAGGGCATGGGGGACGGGTGGGAGCTCTCGGGGAGCTCTGGGAAGCCAGAGCGCCCAGCAGCGAGGCAGGCCTGCCGCGGGAGTTGGAGTGGACCCCTGCAGGCAGCTGCCGCCTGGGCGCCCCGTGTGGGGAGGGAGGCCCGGCCGCTGTGGAGGGAAGAGTCGGACACAGCAGAGAGGCGTGGGGGCAAGCTGGGCTCCGCCAGGAACCTCTCTGTGTGCTAAAGACCTTCAGAGAGCGACGCCCGGTCTTTCCTTCCTGCAGATTCCTCTTCTGGCGACTTTGACCCTGAACCCTGTGGAGAAGGGGGCTCCTGGGAAACCGTGCTCTCAGCTCTAGCCCAGTTGACGCTAGGATAATCCAAGATAGTGCATACCGGGTAGTGGTGTCCGTGTGTGCACACGCACGTGCATGCGTGTACATGGCTGTGTATGTGTGTGCGTGCATACTCGTGTGCATGTGTGCTGCAGATTCCCTTTGGGGACTGGCAGGCGCTGGGGAGGCAGAGCCTCTGGGCTGGGGCAGAGGGCGAGGGCCCTCTCCGAGCCCCATTCATTCCAGTCAGAGTGGGGTCAGCAGGGGAGGGGCGTGGAGGGGAAGGAGGGGCTTGGCATCTGCCAGCCCCATGCCTCTCCACTCGCATGTTCCTGGGGAGATGTTGGCATCTCTGCCCCCCAGGGAGCAAAGCCTCCAACTTCTGACTACGCTGAGCTGCTCGGACAGCCTTCCTTCTCACTCCCCGCTCCTCCCCATTCTCCCTTCTGTGGTCCTCCCGCCTCTCCTGGCTGAGGCATCCTTTTGCCTTCAGCTCTAATGTCCCTGCCCTTGGGAAGCCTCCTCTGGTCTCTACGAGGTGGGTTATCTGTCCCCGTGTGTCCCTCCCAGCACTTACCACGGTAGATGGCACCTCCCAGCTCACGCATCTGGGTTGTGCACTGGGCCTGGAGTTGTGTGAGGGTAGGGACGTGGGGTCTAGCTGGGGCCTGCGAGCAAAAGCTGTGTTCTTCCCTCCCCGTGTCAAACAAGTGATGCGTGGGCTGGTACTTCTGATTCTGAGTTCCAGGCCGTGTGCCTGTACCTGTGTGTGTGCGTGTGACGCCATGAGGATGGCCATGAGGATGACCACCGCCGCCAGGGCCTCTGCTCCAAAAGTGCAGCACGGAGGGGACTTCAGGACAGCCTAACGGACAAGCTCTGCAGAATTGCCCTGGTGCGTGGGACAGGAAGTAGGGCAGTCGTAGCCTTTGAGAGCAAGCAGTATGTGGATTTGAGGTGGGTAAGTGGTAATAGTTCTGTCCTTCCCAGGGTTTGGACCCAGTGTTGCTTTGAGCTTAGACATTCAGAGATCAGGAAGGTGGCCCAAAACATGGAGCTTGGCTCTATAGAGCAGGAGGCACTTGGGTGGCATCTATCTATTTAGCAGATCTTAAAACTATTAATATTTAGATCATAGATTACATTGAGAATCTCATGAGGGACCTTCTGACCAGGTAAAAATCACCTATCTGAAGGTATCCATATGCATTGGGGGGATATTAGGTGCCTGAGGTCTGTAATCTGTTTCTAACCCTCATCCCAGAGATGTGGAGGCCAAAGAGGCATGTGCTTGCCTGAGGTCGAGATAGAAGAGAGGTGACAGGGAGATGTCATCTCCGGAGCTCTTTCTGTACATAGTTAGCCTCTTACCTGAATGGAAAGTTTAATTTTGCCTCTTTCTGGTGGTAGGAGTAATGGCAGAGCCATCAAGTTCTCACAGTGGGAAAGTACCACGAGTGATCTTTGGGTGCTGGGGCTCTGATATATTGATGTGTGAGTTACCAGAGTTGTATCTGCATCAGAGGCCTCTTAGAGAGGGGACAGCATGGTGATAAAGGGAGCACGAGACTGAGGTGGTCCCCATGAGCACATCCTCGGGAGCACTAGGGTGGGTTAAGGGCCATTGTGTCCTTGCCTTGCATCTAAGACTTTGCTATTACACATTTTCTCCAGTGCTTTAGGATCAATCTAATGAGCTGTCCTTTATGAGAAGGGTTAATATTAGGACTATCTAAAGCCGAGAGATGATGAAGTGAGCTCCAGGGATGCGGCCACGCTTCCTTTCTCCCTCTGCGTACCCGGGTCCAAGCACTAAATATCTGGCCATGGCCAACCTGCTGGGTGGAAGAACATTCCTGCTTCTGCCCTCATGTCTTGTCACAGTTCCCATGGTCCCCACTGAGGATGTGTGTGGGCGGGGAGGTGAGATGGAGGAACTGAGCTGCATCCCAGTGTGGATTCCCTCTTGAGTCACAGTGGATGGGAATGAAACCAAACGAAGGAGAGTTCTTCTAATGAGATGAAAGAGCACTTAATAAAATGACGAATCTCTTCACAGGGAGCTGTGTTAATGGCTACTCAAAGCACTTCTGAAATGTCTAGAATGAGATCTTAAAAGCAAGTTGTGAAATTTCCGATTCTGATCTTGGATGCTGAGACATCTTCCCTGGAGATTGATTGTTAGACTGAATTATTGCTTTGCATGGTACCTCTATCCATGCCGACTTCATTGGCTGACGGTAGGTTTATCGCTAGTGCTTAAATCACTCTGAGTATGTTTTTTCAGTTAAAGCAACGTAATCTCTTTTCTTTCTCATGGACCAGGTAGTGGACTCCTGCAGGAATATTCAAAATCACTGCTCTCAGAGCCTCATAAGTTGTATAAAATTTTTCATTCTTCAATCTGTCACACTGAAGATCTCTCCTAAACCTTAATTTCCTAATCTGCAAAATGGGGATAACCCTGCTTCATTAGGGTTGTTGCAGGGATTAAACATGCAACATGCATGGACAGAGTCAGTATACATGTTATCCATTACATCTGCATTAGTTAGCCATTGCTGGGTAACGAGTTG
This sequence comes from Indri indri, assembly GCA_004363605.1. Lineage (NCBI taxonomy): Eukaryota > Metazoa > Chordata > Mammalia > Primates > Indriidae > Indri > Indri indri. Next base: position 64,322 of record RJWJ010000366.1, on the reverse strand, counting down.
TCCCCAAAACTTAACAGCTTAAAACAAGTACTTACTATCTCATGGTTTTTGTGGGTCAGGAATCTGGGTATGGCTGAGTGGGCTGCAATCAGTGTCAGCTGGGGCTGCAGTCACCTCACGATGGAACCGGGACAGGGTCTGCTTCCAAAGTCCCTCTGTGGTTGTCGGCAGCATGCAGTTCCTGGTAGCCTGTTGTAGACGTGCCCTGGGGCCTCTCTCAGTCCCTTGCCTCATGTCCCCTCCGCACACGCACAGCAGCTTGTTTCTTCAGACGAGAAAGAGAGCAAGAGGGAGTGTGAGAAAGAGGGCAGAGTGACGTCTGTCGCTTTTGCTGTATTTCTTTTCTCAGGAGCAAGTCAGTGGGTCCTGGCCACAAGGAAGTGAATACCGGGGGGCGGAGATCGCCGGGAGCTGATTTAGAAGCTGCCTACTGCAATGACGATCATTATTTATCCCTTTTTGCTAGATCTTCAACTCAGGAACATAGATACTGTTTTGTAAAAAACTGCAGAATATAATCATAAAAATCCAAAGTTCAGACAGAGCTCGGAGCTCAGTGCCTTCGTAAGCCAGGTGTTCCGCTTGCTCGGTGGATTTTCCCTCTAGGAGGTGGGAGCCTGTGTCCCTGTTACTCATCAAGTGATCCATCCTGCCCAGTGAAGAGCTTGCCCACGTGTTGCTCGTGAAGACAGAAAAGTGGCAAAGGAACAGTTGGTTACTTTGGCAGGAAGTGTGATCTAAGTAAAGAACTGTGTTAATTTTTTTTTAATAGTTAAGGGCCACACTTTCTAAGACTCATTAGATAAACTGAAATTTCTGCTTAGCTGCACAGAGTTTGTACACTGGGACAAATTGCTCTCTGAAAATGCCGAGAAGCCGTGGAGCTATTCTAAGAAAAACAGAAGTGAAGGGGTTATGGAATTGCTCTTCCTCCTCATTTAAAAATCGTCTTCCTTCTTTTCTTTCTTTAACTGATCTGAAAAGTAAGGGCCGGGGAGAGAGGGTGACAATGAGGTAGGTCTTCCTTAAGTGCTAGGCTAGGAGAGAGATGGCGCCTCTGGCACTTTGCGTTTCTCACTCCTGAAAACATCAGCGACTCTGGCTGTCCTAGAACTCAGTAGCAGAAGCTTCCTTTGCCATCAGCAAGGAGGAGCCGCCACCCCGCCATTGAAGCCAGAGCACCTTGTGACGGAAAGATTGCTGAACTTGGCCATTGCCAGATCTGCCAGCTCTGGAATAACAAGAGGAAAATAAATTTAACAATAGTAGAAAGGGACAGTATTTTTTAATATTATAAGTATTTTCTTACTAGGGATGGTTTCTTCGGGGTGGATTATGTCCCAGAACCAAGACCATCTTTTCTTTTTAAGCATTCATCTTAGCGTCTGAGAAGATCCGGGAAGTGTCCCAGCCTCAACACATGCCCCTGGGCAAGGTGCCCTGATTTCTTCCTTTAAGAAGATGATGCTAAGGTCTCATCAGACACACCTAGAGAGATGAGACCATGCAGCTTGAATGGAAACCTTTCAACAGACAATAGAAACAGACCCACAGAACATCTAAATAATGGAATTATCAGGCATGGATATCAAAATATGAATGTTTAATATGTTCAAAAAAATAAAAATCAAGATGTAAAAATTTGGCAAAGAACTGAAAACTATAAAATGAATAAAATAAAAAATTTATGATTGAAAAATGTAATAATTTATATTAGAAAATCAATAGGTTTATCATCAAATTTGATACATCTATAGAAAGAACTGGGTGGTAGATCAAAAGAAAATCTCCAAACTCAGAGAAACTCACAGAGATGGAAAATAAAGAAAAGAATACAAGATGTTTATAAGGTGACAAAGTTCAACATAGGCATGATTAGAGTTCCATAAGCAGAGGAGAGATTTAATGGAGCACAAGTAATATTTGAAGAGATAATAGCTGGTACTCTTCCATATAAAGTGCTTGGCTGGTGCCTAGAACTTTTTATGTGGTGGGTAAATGCCAGCTTTTCTCATTGTCAGTATGATTATTTTGCTCATCCCTGCTCCTATGAAAGATTTATACTGTTCGCCGTATTACTGGAGTCCAAATCCATTAGGCCATTTGTTCCCCAAAGGTTTTACAGTCCGGCAGTGTTCACTTGTTCTAGAGGCCTGGAGTCGGGTCGCAGGGGTTGAAATTCTATTTGAAAGCGGAGTAAGTTTCCCAATGGAAACAATGTTTCTTATAAGTGGAGTTCTTTTCTTTCTATGTGGGGTTCCACTGTAGAGTGCTGTAGTTCAGTGGCAAGCTTGGGGAAGAATCCTTTATTTACTGCATTCATTCAATGGAAAAATGCATATTTGCGGTTCAGATGCCAGCAAATGCCCATTTGGAGCACAGCCATGAGCAATCTAGTCGATGTATTGGGGATTGCCTGACAATCAGTTCAGTCTCCGTCACCCTAACCTCCTGCCTTTGATTCCTTTGTAAAGTTTAAGTCTCCTTTGTAAGTGTCCTCACTGCAGGAATCAGGACTTAATGTTTTTATCTCTATCCTTGCTACTGCGGACAGCACAGACAGTGAATCAGGGCATGAGTTCCTGCGTTTGTGCCTTCCGGAGAGAGATGGTTTGCCTGGGGGACAGAGCGCTGGGCGTGGGGAACGTGAAACCTGAGTCTTGGCTCTGCCCTTAGTAGTTACAGGACCATGGGCAAATCCATATGTTCCTTATGTGGGAATTGTGGACGATGTCTCTCTCCTCCCCTTTAAAAATGGCTGTCTCGGGGACCGAGTGAGATAAGTGTGTGAACGTGTGTGTTTGTGTTCCCCTTTATACCATCCAACCATCTCTTTCTTGTGGCTTTCATGTACTTCTTTTCTGCATATTTCTTCATATTCTCTTTTATTCTTTTTTTTTTTTAGAGAGGGTCTTGCTATATTGTCCAGGCTGGAGTACAGTGGCTATTCATAGGTGCAGTCATAGTGCAGTGCTGCCTTGAGCTCCTGGGCTCAAGTGCTCCTCCCACCTTAGCCTCCCAAGTAGCTGGAACTACAAGCGCACGTCGCCATACCTGGCTATTTTTCCATATTCTCTAGGAGGATTTTTTACATCTCTTGTGGCCAGTTTTTGACTTCAAACATGGCACTTTATTCTCTGGGCTTTAGATTCTTTCATGTAGAGAACTGTGGATATTTCCAGGCAATGCTCATTAATATCCATGGGACATTAAATACTTAAGTTCACTTATGCTAGTTATATGTCTAAAATGAGTTCTGTAAGGAATATTTTCCCTCATGAGGTAGATAGAGAAAACTTAACTTTTTGAATATGAGACAGCTAAGTTCCATTTTTATCATATATGTTGTTAGTTCCTCTTTGTAAATGGATTTTGAAACATTTGTTATAATATATGCATTTCAAACCAGCCATAGATGAAAGAATGGCAGTATTGTTCCTGGGAATGCTCAGAGCTTTTTATTGACATTTGTTTATATTTTATTGATAATTCTGTGGAGTGGTTTTCTAACTACAGTAAGGTGCCTAGAGTTGGGTTTCCTTACATTGCTAGCTCGATTCCCCCCCCCCCTTTTTTTTGTGGTCAGCAAAAGGGCGTGTTTAATAGAATCTTCAGGCAGATTTCCCCTGCCTGCCCTCCCCTTTGGGCATGACTGAGGTTTCATTCTACAATAAGCGGCTAGCTTGTTTTCCCTGGAACAGAGGGTGAAGACGGAGATTTGAGTGAGATCTGCTCTCACTGTGCCCCAAAGGGCATCTAGTAGAGTGCGTGGCAATAAAACCAGCATATTATGGATTTGAGTTTAATAACGTTTTCTACTTTTATGATACTTTTTTTGGGTGGTAGTTACTGTGATTTATAAATACCAGACCCTTTTCAGTGCTAAAGTATCTCTCTGGTAAAAGTGCTTGGGATGTATAGGATTGGTTTATACCACCAAGGTATTGTTTAGGGCTCAGAGACAAATAGGCCCAGTAAGTCTATAATTCTGACAAGCTCATGAACGGTGTCCAGTGCAAACTACTTCAGTTCTCTTTGATGGAAAGGGAGGCCTAGACGCAGAGTCAAAGTGATGGATGAATTGGAGGTCTCCAGGGAGCTCACTGGTAGTTTTAGGGGTGATCTGCAGTGTTTCTGACCTGGAGCCCCCCGTCCAGCCAACTGATAGCATACTTCAGTTTGGGGAGCTTAGACTCTGTGGGGGGTGTGTGATTGGGGTTTTCTGTTGGTTGCTTTGTAACAAACCCAGTGCAGGGGGCCAAGGGGTAGGGTGGAAGGGGAGTGTATTCTCTTCCCCTTAGTCAAAGCTTAGAAAAGTGCTTTGTGGGTTAATAATTTGTGCTGCATGTCTGTGGGGCTTCTTTGAAATTTGTAAGGCCAGACAAGCAGTGCTTCCTGGATTGAATTTCCTGAGACTGTTTTGTTTTCCATTCTGAGGAGACCCAGGTTTTGGGGCCATGGAAAGGGCAGGCAGAGCCCTTGAGTATCCCTGACCCCGTTGCTGGGGCCCAGGGTCAGGGGTCGAGCCCTGCCTTTCCCTCGTGACCTCCCCTCTTCCCCTGCAAGCTCCATCTTCTTCCAGAGTGGGACTGGCGGGCATGCTGGCACTGCCTGCAGTTACTGCACGCTCCCTTTGCCTGCAGTGGCCGGGCACAGGCCATGTGCATGCCAGGCGGGGGTGGGCCGAGGTGGGTGGGGCGTGTGTGTGCCTGTGTCCATGGTGCTTTGACGGGACCTTGACCCCTCTTACTTGGATTCCTGCAGTGCTCTTGGCCTCCCTCACCTTGGGGGTGCAGAAGAATCGCAGCCATTAACCGTCCACGGTTCTGCCTGTTTCTCTCGTATTTCATTTCTGTCTACCCACAGGTCTGGCTGCCCCGGACAGGCCTCCTAAATTTCCTAACTGAGCTCCTTATCAATGTTTAAGATGCTTTAGACTTTTTAGAAGCATGTAAGACTTAAAGTCTCAACACTTAACTACGTAATGACAGAATAAAACAAATAAATGGAAAAATCCTCACCATATAAGGTTATCTCCGATCCCGAGACCAGAGGGAGATGCTGGAATGAATCAGGTGGTTCCAAATGGGACGTGTACTCAGGCTCATTTCCAGAGTGTGCCTTGTGGGCAAATCATATTCTCTCTCTGTAACATTTTGATAGGAATAAAATCAAAGTCTAAATGACTACCATATATGCTATAATTTATTTAACTTATAGTTAATTTATTTAGACTATTTCTCACTTTTGTAAGTTATACTACACTAAACTTTTTTGTGCTCATTTTTCCCCTTCATTTAACTACATTCTTAGGCATGGAATTCCTGAGTCTGTGGGTCTTGTTATAGTTTGTAATTTCCTTTCCATGAGAGTCATGTTGATTTATAATGTTATCAACAATGTGTATTCCTTATTAGTTTCCTAAAGCACTTTGCCAGCTGTAACGGTTTCTAAAAGGTCTGCAGAGCAGTGCTTAGGGAGTTGCGGGTGGGGGGAGTCGGGGAGGGTGGTGGACGTCAGTCGTGAAGAGTGCAGAGGTCGGAGAGGACAGCTGTTTCTTCTTGTGCCCACCTTGAGTCACGAAAAGATGTTGAGGGCTTTTTCAGGTTCAGTGAGATAATGTGTCCTGAGCTGATTGGTGATATCTGCCATGAGAGCAGCGGTCGATGGTGGTGATGTATTTGCCAGGGTCACCATCCTCTGTCTGGGGGCACAGGGAACCTGAAAGCCGTTGCAACAGTCTAGGAATTAATCGGATGTCAGCGCTTGGTGTTCACAGATTGGTGGTGCCAAGGTTTTATGTAGCAGCAGCTGAAAGTCTGTGGTTTCTGATTTCATAATTATAGATTAGCCCGTGATTAACCAATGTGACAATTCTAACAGCAGAGGTGGTCATCTCCCAGTGAGCGGTTCTCAGAGGATTGTGCTGTGGGAGGAATGTCCTCTGAGGGACTCATTTCCCAGGGGGTAGGCGGTGCCAGGCTTCCGTCTCAGCACGGATCTGATGCCTGCTGTGCAAACGAGCCGCGTGAAACTGCGCTAAGCCCACAGGGAGGATCTTACTGAACTTTATTCCCGGTTTGTGGCATCGGAATGTGTTTTATTCCCTCCCCCCCCAATGCCAGTCAGCAGTGCGGCTCCTTTCGTTACTGCCGAAGACGCAGCTGCTGCATCTTCAGAACACATGAGGCTCCCCATGCAAGGGGGAACTAGAAGGCAGTGATGAAAGTACCCTTGTGAGTTCTAGAAATTGGACTTAAGAAAAGAGAAAAGAAATTTACAGTTAGCAGGGAGGTTGATTTAACCTGGCAAGAGCCTTGAGAGCTTTTGACTAGGACTCAAAAATGTTGGTTTTGCTTCTACCAACTAGCTCTGTGACCCTGAGGAAATCACACAGTTTCCTCTTGCAAAACCGGGGGCTTGGACGACGGCCCGCGGCGTTCCCAGAGTCAGGGAAGGGAGAGACGCTCCGGTAGCCGGGTCTCCACGGGGGCGGCCGGCACGAAGGTGGGCCGCTGTGACCCTCTCCTCACCTTCCGTCTGTTAATAGACTCTTCCTTCGCCCACGAGGCTTTATTCTCTTCTCTGCTTCCACCTCTGTCTTCACGAGTGGCAGTCACGGGGGCCGCCGTCCCCGCGAGCTTCCGGGGGACGCGGCGGTCGCGGCGCCGAGCGGGGCTGCCCCTGGTGGCCGGCCGGGGAACGGCAGCGCCCGGGAGGGCCCGGAGCCGCCGGCCTGGAGCTGTCGCGAAGCCACCGGCCAGAGCATTCGGTGCTGCTCTTTGTAGGAACGTTTCCTTTTCTGAGACAAACCGAAGCTTTGCCTATCCTTTGGCGCGTTTTTCTTTCCCATCAGATGCACGGGAGAGAGAAATGTTGAGTTGAGTTTTTTTTTTTTTTTTTTTTTTAAAAAGAAACACTGCGTGCGTTTGACTGCACAGCAATCGTGGGGAAGTCAGGCTGGAGCAGGCTTGCAGTTCTCACTGTCCAGGCAAGCTGGCGTGGAAGCTGGAGCCCCTTGTAGATGACGAGTAGAGTGGAATCATTGTCAGGTGGCTTTTTAATTTTTCACCTTCAAGAGCATTTCGAGGGTTGGCCTTGCAGGATTGGTGTAGGGTTGCTTAGGGGACTTGGGATCTGTTGTTTTGAGTAGAGCCCTGTGCAGAGCAAACAGCTGGACTCCAAAGCTGCGCTTTGTTCCAGCCATGCAGGTGCGCCATCTAGGCAGAGCCCTGGGCCCTGAGGGCCCTGTAGCCTGGAAGAGGAAGGGCCCCGGGCTGGGAGGAAGTAGAGGCACTTCCGAGGAGCAGTTTTGTGGCTCTGACGTAGGGTGAGGCTGGGTATGAGCCGAAAGGATACCTGGGAAGGCAAAAAAAGGAACAAAGCTTGGGAGGTGAGAAGTTGTCTCCTGAGCTTGGGGTGCCTGGGTTAGCTACAGAGGGCAGCCCTGCCCTGCCTCTGTGTCCTGACACTTCCCCCTGCTGGGCGCCTGGCACTGTGCTGGAACTCCCGGAGGCCAGGGAGGGTGGCACGTTATCTCCCCATCAGTGGGTCTAACCTACTGTTTGCACTGGGAAGGGAGGGCTTGGTGAGTGCTTGTTCGGTGAGTGAAGAATGAATGAATGAGTAAAGGAATGATGGAAAAGCCCTGAGAAAGAGAATTCCTGAGCTGCGATGGAGAAAAATAGAAATGAGCATGGTCAGTGTTGGGAGAGGTCCCCACCCTGTCTACGTGGCAGTTTGTCAGAAACGGTTGGCCTCATGAAGGAGTGCTGCCTGCCGCAAAGGGCATCTTCCTAATCTTCAAGGGCAGGGGAGGATGTCACGGTCCCTCAGTTTCCAATTTCTCAGGGGTTGTGTGGGCTATAGTATGGTCAGGATCTGCTCATCCACAGGGGCCTTAAAAACAACTGAGATGAAAAGAACTGACTGTGGTTTGGGGGATTGCGGGGGAACTTGAGCCAGAATCCGTACTAAAGGTACAGCTCAGAAATAGCAGAAATAGCGGCAACATTGATTGGGATCTCATGAGCTGATGTTTTAATTCTGCCGTCACCTCTTTGAACTCTGAGCATCGATTTGCACACTGCAGATAAACAGCAGCCTTGGCGCTGTGTTTTGTGAGGGCTCAGGATCAGCCCGCTCTCCCCGGGAGGTGAGACTTCAGGAAGAGGATTTTCCAATGAGCATTACAGGCCAATTGCCCTGTTGCCCCAGGTTTGCTGGAATTGTCCCTCATTTGAGGGACAGGATCAAAAAGGGGTGAGAATGTTTCAGACTGCTGGCTGGTATTTCAAATCTCGTTTCATATTTTGGTATCTGAAGAAAAGCACGTGCCTCTGAATTTCAACATTTTGTCCTTGATCTTTTGGCTTTTAAAGTTATACCTTTAACGTAAGAGAACCGGATCAGTACTTTTTCCTTCCCACAATAAATATGTTTTGTTTCCTTTTTGTTTTTAGATCTCAAAACGTCTCCATGATTCTTTCAATTAAGAATATATTGACAATGTCGTCTCTGTGTTGACAAAGTCTTAGACCACTGCCCCTTCCTGCCTTGCCACCTCCCGCAGAAGAGCGGCCAAGAGCAACTGAGGGCAGTGGATTTGCTCTACCTTCTGGGCAATTTCTTGACTTTATCTTCTAACTCCTAGAAATTTTAATTTCCACATCGTATTTTTAATTTCTAGGTGTTTCTTAGCTGTTTATTTTTAAAAGATTAAAATGCAAGTTGAAAGCTCTGTTTGTACTCGGGCTTGTCGACTGGCGTATACATGGCCTTTAGTTGGGGGACCCCAAATATCAGGAACTGTAGGGCTTTTTTCCTCTACCTGGAGGGGAACCCTCACAGCTTCTGTCTGGGCTAATCCTGCACAGGGTGACCGGCACGTGGCCCCTCCCATAGCTATGCCTCATGTCCCCAAGCCCAGCCCCTCCCTGTCTGATGCAGGTTTCCTGGGGCATAAACCTCCCATCTCCTCCTGGGACTCGGGAGGCTGTCCCCTGGTTATGTGGCCTAGGACTCCCAGGGTATGTTTTTGTGCAGCCTTTCAACCGATGCAGTTTTTGGCCTCTTCCTCTAGTTCTCGATATCTTTCTGGATTCTGCAGCACGAATTGACTTCTTGGCTCCCTGCCCTGCTGGCACTTTGGTTTCAGCGTCCTCCTGAATTTTACCAATATCCCTTCTCTGGTGTTGTCTTTTCTCCTATCTCTTTGACCTTGTAAATTTGTGTCTTTTATTTCTTAAACCATTTTACAGGGATTTTGGAAGGGAGTGAATATAAATGCATGTGTTCAATTTCCAGGGTATAACTGGACCTTTATACTAATCAGCTTTAAAGAATTATTCAACAGAGGAAGAAAAGATCTGGGACACGATCTTTATATAATTAAGCAAAATTTGGAGGTTATTATCCAGCCATCAGTTTCTAAGGAGAAAAATATTAGAAATGTAGAAATTAGAATTCGTAGGTCTTATAGGGTAACACCTAGAGAAATAGATCATGTGTATTTTGAGTGCTATGGTTAATAACATTAATTCTCTTTCTACCAAAACAACGTGGTATGTTAACATACTTCTCTAGATCCCTCCCAAAGTTTCTGAATTTTTGGACATACATGTTTTGTGAATATGCTCATTCTAGGTTAATTATTGTATATATTTGGGACATGTTTCTAAAACTTATTTTCACCATACTTCTTTTCTTTCTATGAAAGCAATGCAATTTCATTATAGAAAATACTGGTAAGAAATAGAAGAAATATCCTCCCACCCCCTCCCCGAGTCCCGTCAACCAGAAATTCCTACTGCTGCCTTCAGGTTATACGTCTCTGTCAGGGCAGAGCTGGCAGCCTGGATCTTTACAGCTGTATCCTCATTCTTTTCTAGGACACCGGGGTTGGGAAATCAAGCATCGTGTGTCGATTCGTCCAGGATCACTTTGACCACAACATCAGCCCTACCATTGGGTAAGTTCCTGCGTGTTCTTCTTCACGCTGCTTCCTTTCAGAGCACGCAAACAGGTCGCTTTGTGCCTGAGCCTCAGGCAGGGCCGCAGTTCTCATCCCAGCCAGTGAGAATCAATCCCAACTGTTGACTCGGACAGAAATTCAGGGACCTTTGAGTATATGTCCAGGCTTATGGTCTCAGCCAACTTTCCTCATGCCACTGCCCAAGGCTATTTCCTTGACTTTGGAGAGCATTATTCTGCAAATCATGTTGGCTTTATTTCCAGACAGAAGATGATACACAGGGCAAATCTCTGATGCTCTTGCATTAAGTCACCTGCTGGTAAACCCTGGAAGTGCTGTCCTCCCGTACATCAGAGCAGTCTGGACAGTCTGGGGAGCAGATTGATTTTCCTTTTCTGGATTAATCTAACGTCAGCATTCCCGCTCTTATGCATGGGGAAGGGTGGAGGGGGATCGTTCAACTCCAAGCTCCAGACCTGGGAATGCACAACCCTTTTCCTACCCACCTCTCCTTTCCTCTGGACTCTTTGGCCAGATGTGCTTTTGCTGTGCTGTTTTGCAGGTGCTTGCTTTTACACTCCTAGAACTTGGCCTCGGCTTGTTTTTCACCCTGAAGATATCATGCTCTATGCTAGAGCATGGTTTGTTTTCCTCAGAAGGGAAACAAGGTGTCTGCATGTTTTGGGAAACCTGTAGGATTGTTGAGAACAGGGGAGATGGTCTGTATCAGAAATGGAGAAAATTCATGGTGGGGAATACGTAGATGCTCGAGAGTACTTGTTCGATAGGCCAGTGATTGGAGCTGTGTAGGCAGAGAAAACCTACCACATGTTGTAGTTAAGAAATGGCTTAAAGGAACATGATCACAAAAAAATGTTTCAAGAATTATAAAGGGTCTGAGATTTTACCCTATTTGTAACCTGCAACTTGTTAACAAGTTAACAATCTTAGAAAAGAAAAGGATGAACACCCCAATTGACAAGTGGGTAAAGGTCATGAGCTAGAAATTTACAAAAGAAAAATACAGTGACTAATAAACCTTAAAATGATGTTTAAGCTTCTAACAAGCATAACGAAAACAGTAATGAGATATCATTTTCTACCTATCATCTTGGAAAAGACTTGAGAAATTAATAATGGTTGGGGAAGAGGCCGTCTCATACACTGCCATGGGCATGTTGGGAGAACCTAAGTTTGGCAGATACTGCCACGGTGGAGCATATCTACTTTTAAAAATTAAGTCTAAGGAAATAGTTATACAAGAACATAAAAATGTAAATACAAGGATATTCACTGAATCATTGTCATAATAGTGAAAAATAAGTAACCAAAACGTCCGTTATTGGGGTAGTGAATAAGTCCATAACATGGTGTATAATATTCAGTCATTTTAGATAATGATATTGATCTGTATTCATAGAAATGGAAAGATGTCCATGATATATAAAGTGGAGGAAAAACAAAATTTATGTAGAGTATGGATAATTTTGGGGGTAAAAGATGTATAAGAATAGTTTTCTGCAGACCCAGAAGCAGATCTCATGGAGAAGTCACACTGCAGCGCGACTGACTGAAAGATGCCTGTTGCTTGAGGAAGAAGCCTGGAGAAGAGGAGGAAGGGGAAGAGGGGAGGAGTCAGGAATGGCTCTTACTCAGGGATGCTTGACTTTCAGGGATCTGGCCATAGCATCCTCTCAGGACAGTGGGCATGCCTGGACCCTGCTCAGAGCACTTTATACAGGGATGCGATGTTGGAGAAGTATAGGAACCTGGTCTTCCCAGCAGGAAACTCTCTCCTGACCTGAATGTCATCTTCCTGTTAGCTCAAGGGAAAGAGCCCCAGGTGGTGGAGACCGAGTGAAAATAGCAAAAACACCAAAAGGGCAGAACTGTATCAGAGATGTGATCACAGGGATGCTGCAGCTCAAACAGAAATAAATGCAAAGCCCTCGTCATGATGGACGGCTCTGTCATCTGGCTTCTGGGAACTCTCTGCTTCCTTCTCCGTGAAAGATCTTTCCTAAATGTGTGATCAAGGAATTACTTTCAAAAGGGAAAAGTAGCACATGATAAGTACTCCACACAGTGTCATTGGAAAGACACAAAAGCAATGACATTGAAGACTTTTGCTTCAGGCAAATCTGGAAAAATAGCCATGACTTTGAGTGTCAGTGGAGAGATGATGAAAGATGTTACGAGATGCCTGTGACCAGAAAAGAAAATCTTACTGGTAGAAGGACCAACATGAGAGGTAACATGAAAGGGTGTGGGTAACAGGCCTATTAAAAGTCAGCTTCAGGCCGGGCGCAGTGGCTCAAGCCTGTAATCCTAGCACTCTGGGAGGCCGAGGCGGGCGGATCGTTCTGAGCTCAGGAGTTCGAGACCAGCCTGAGCAAGAGCGAGACCCCGTCTCTACCAAAAATAGAAAGAAATTAATTGGACAGCTAAAAATATATATAGAAAAAAAAATTAGCCAGGCATGGTGGCACATGCCTGTAGTCCCAGCTACTCGGGAGGCTGAGGCAGTAGGATTGCTTGAGCCCAGGAGTTTGAGGTTGCTGTGAGCTAGGCTGACGTCATGGCACTTGCCCCAGGCAAGAGAGTGAGACTCTGTCTCAAAAAAAAAAAAAAAAAAAAAAAAAGTCAGCTTCCATTAAGCTTTGTGTCACATCTGCCTGAACTGCGGCGCTTTCAAGCTGAAGGGAAAATTTATGAATGTGATCACTTTGAGAAATCTATCAACGATGGTTCCTTAGTTTCACCACCCCAGAGAATTACTTCTAGGCTCAAAACCCATATTTCTAATAAATAGGGGACTGTTTTCACTTATTCTTCATTATACAAGAACAGAAGGCACACCAAGGAAAACCTTAGAAACGTGATGAGTGTGGCAAAGCCTTTGATCATGGCTCACACTGCACTATGCATCAGATAATCCATTCTAGAGAGAAACGATATAAATGTGATTTATGTGGCAAGGTCATTAGTCAAAAAATCTAACCTTGCACCTCATCAGAAAGTTCTTACTAGAGAGAAACCTTACAGTTATAACGAGCATGGGAAAGTCTTCAGGTACAATTCACTCCTTGTGCAACATCAGAGAATTCATCCTTGAGAGAATCCTTATAAACACAATGAGTATGGCAAACCGTTCATCATTAGTTCAAGCGTTAGTTGACATCAGAGAGTCTATACTGAAGAGAAATCGTATAACTGTAATGTATGTGGCAGAGGCTTTATCCAGGTTTCATAACCCACTAGACATCAAAATGTACGTTTTTGATGGAACTGCACAAACATAGTGTGCGTGCTGAGACCGTTATCCAAGGATCAAAACTGTAGAACATCAGAGGATTCATACAAGGAATAACTGTCTTTAGTTCTCCAAGATCAGCTTTTGATATTTCATACTGCAGAATAATTATAAGTCAAAGTATTAAGACTCATGACATGATATATATTGAAGGTACCAGGATGTTTGGAAATGACCAGTTATCTTTGGGTTATAAAATATTTATTCAATTATTTGAAGCTTCTTGAAAAGGCTACTTTACTATTCATGACTTTCAAACTGAACTTTGAAATATAAGGGACTAATATCCAGAATATACAAGGAACTCAAACTCAATAGCAAAAAAGTAAATAATCTGGTTAAAAAATGAGCAAAGGATCTGAATAGACTTTTCTTAAAAGAAGACATAAAAATGGCCAAGAAGCATGTGAAAAGCGCTCACCATCACTAATTATCAGGCAAATGCAAATCAAAACCTCAAGGATATATCTCACCCCAGTTAGAATGGCTATCATCAAAAAGACAAAAAATAAATGCTGTCAAGGATGTGGAGAAAAGGGAACTCTCATACACTGTTGGTAAATTAAGCATTGTGTAAATTAGTATAGCCATTATGGAAAATAGCATGGAGGTTTCTAAAAAAACCCTAAAGTTAGAACAACCATACAATCCAGCAATTTCACTACAGGGTATTTATCTAAAGGAAAAGAAATCAGCATATCAGGGTAATACCAGCATCCCCGTGTTGATTGCAGCTGTATTAACAATAGCCAAGACATGGAGTCAACCCAAGTATCCACCCATGGATAAAGAATACACACTGGAATACTATTCACCCACAAAAAGAAAGAAATCTCGTCATTTGTGGCAGCATGGACAAGCCTGGAGGACATTATGTTAAGTGAAGTAAGCCCAGCGCAGAAAGATCAATACTGCATGTTTTCACCCTTGCGCAGAAGCTAAAAATGCTGATCTCACGGAGTAGAGAGTAGAATGCTGGTTACTAGAGTGTGGAAAGGGTAGGAGAAAGAAGGATAGGGAGAGGATTGTTAACTGATACAAAATTATAACTAGATAGGAGAAATAAGCTCTAGTGTTCTGTAGCACACTAGGGTGACCATAGTTAACAATTTATTATGTATTGTGCATTTTCGAGTAGCTAGAAGAGAGCATTTTGAATGTTCCAAACACAAAGAGATGATACGTGTCCGAGGTTATAAATTTGCTAATTGCTCCGATTTCATCATTACACAATTGCAAACATGTATGGAAATATTACTCTGTATCTTGTAAATATGTACAGTTACTGTGTATCAACTAAAAATAAAAGGGAAAAAATAATTGAATGAATGAACCCATAAAAAAGTGGTATAAAAATAATTGGGAGGGCATTTACCAACTTATTAACAGAGACCGTGGCTAGGTGGTGAGACATGGTTGATTTTTATTTCCTTCATTTTCATTTTTTGAATTTCTTTTTTGTGAAGTATATATTGCTTTTATAATGGGAAAAGTAATAAAGATATTAACATTTTTGGAATGTATTTGCTCTTATCAGTAGTCTAGGATGTATGTATATTTTAAGCACTTTTAAAGAAATAAAGGAATAGATGTGGTTTTGATAATACTGGATCACGTCATTTAGAAGAATATGTAGAATTTCCATTTAGGGCAATTGTAGGTTGGTAGTCAGAACCCTCTATTAGCCTTTGGTTTGTTGTTGGGGTAGTGTGGGAATTGCGGGGACATATACTTTTCTCCTTGGGACCTCTGTAATCGGCCTCTTATTCCTGGGAGAATTAGAGGTTGAGGGAACATTACTGTGATGAGCACTGTGGGGTGGGCCAGGCGGGGCCCTATGCAAGTACCGGACAGACATCCTGACTCCTCACCCCTAAAAACTCCAGTGTGCATCTCCTAAGAATAAGTACGTAATGAGGATACCATTATCATACCTAGAAATTAATTTGATTCAGTAACAATGTCTCACATATAGTCCAAATTTAAATTTCTGCAATTGTCCTTAAAATGTCTTTAAAAGCTGTTTTCCCTCTAATCCAGGATCCAGCCAAGGCTCATATATTGCATTTGGTTGTTTATCTCTTTCCTCTCAATCTAGATTCTAGAGAAATCTTCCTGCCTTTTGTTTGCTCTGCATGACATTGACTTCTATGAAGCATTCAGGCCAGCTTGTCTTGTAAAATGTGCAACGTTCAACATTTGCCCGATTGTTTCTTTAAATTCGGAGTAAACATTTGTGGCCAGAATGCTACGTAGGTGATATGTCTACTTCTTATTCCTCCACTTCAAGAGGCTTCTCATGTCAGATTGTCCCACTATTAGGGACGCTTGCTGTTTTTTAATGGATGGAAAACTTTATCTCACAGAAGAAAAGTCAAGGCTATTAAACATTCCTTGCATTTTTATACCTTTCATGAGCACAGAGAAAATGCTTATTAAGAGTAAATATGCAAAAAAATAGCAGATGTTTCACGATCTACAGAGACTTTAAAATCTTCTTTTCTTATAGAGAAAACATGAGTATTTGTTAAACAACCAGTCTTTATCCATTTATGCAGTCAGGTTGGGACTTAGATATAGTATTGTATTAGTTGCTACTAGTGCTGGGTTCATACCAGCGTAGGTAAATATGTAAGGCAACTTTCCTTTTGTGCCATTGCAAGGCCAAAACCATAACATGTCAAAATACCAGCTGTCTTTTCCACTCTTAATTGTTGTAGTAAGTTTTTAAAATCCAAGCTTACATTCTTTGTTGAGATCTGGGAAGTATATTCTAGAACAACTGAAGCTAACTGGTTTGGAAAACAGAGTCTTCTAAATGCATTCTTTGTTTTGTTTCTAAACTCCCGGTTGGACTAAGAAAATGCAGAATATTTTCTTTTGTCTCTCTTAGTAGTTCCCTAGGACAAGAGCTTTTGGAGTCCTGCTGAGGATGGACATTAACTTGCTTGACTCACGAATGTTCGTGAAGAAACCGTGCAGTAATGTGGGGATGCTGACTCTCTTTTTCAGGGCATCTTTTATGACCAAAACTGTGCCTTGTGGAAATGAACTTCACAAGTTCCTCATCTGGGACACTGCTGGTCAGGAACGGGTGAGTATACTCTGTTGTTGTCTTTCTAGTGGAAATACGGAGGTCAGTTTCTGAAGGTTTCTTTGTATTAGGCAGGACTTCAGTGGTTGCAAGTGACAGAAATCTAACTTGAAATGATTTCAGCAAAGAGGAAATGTACGTGCAAGTCTGAAAGGGTACCTGTGGTGAGGCAGGGCTGAGTTCCAGTCCCCTGGTGTATTGTCAGAGGCGCCCGGCTCTCTTTGTTTCTACTTCTTTCCATGTAGTGCAATCGTGGTTGCACTCTGGATTGGTTTCATTTTTAGGCAGACTCACCCTCCCTCCTTTCCCCAGGGGCGGCAAGGATGGCTCCATTAGCAACTCCACACCTGCATTCGGCCTCCTTACCCACCCCACAAGGGGAGAAAGCGCCTCTCCTGCCAGGGGGAGCGTACGTGTTGGCGCCTGGCAGCAGCGGGAACCTGTTAGTGCCTGTGCGTTCTCACCGGCCAGCCTTGGGTCACGCTTGCGCTCCTGAACCAAAGGCAGCAGTGTTCAGGCGCTTTGGCGCCCCCGCTGTAGGGCCGGGTAATACACGGAGCCCGAGGGGTAGGGCCTGTATCCCCCGCATCTGAACCACATTGGCTGGGAAGTCAGGTAGGCCTAGTTCCCCGAGGAAAACCTGGGCTCTCTTACTGGAAAGTGGGCTGATGGATGCTGGGACCAGAAACAGCACATGACTTCTCTCTTAGTTTTAATTCTATTTGTGGAAAATACTTAGGGAGAAGATTATACATTTTAGAAGCTCATGCCTTTAGATTTAAAAAAGGGGAATAATGAATACCGTCACAAATAACGGTATTGTGTAAAAACGCAACTGTATGTTACCAAAATCGAAAGGGGTGGCCAAGGGTAAATCACTCGCAGAGATACCAATACCTGGTCTTCGCCGGGAGCTTTCAGCCGGATCAAAATTTCGATCAGAGCTGGTGATTATGGAGTAAAACTGGTCGAACTTCCCTTGTCTGATCCAAACTCAGATGTCGCCTTCTCTGCCTGCCCCGGTTAAATGTCACCACCTCCTTTTCCCACCCCGCGCCATTCACTTCCTGCTTCATTTTTCCCCGCAGCTCTTATGTTCTAGTATAGCATTCGATTCACTTATTGATTCTGTTTATTGTCTCTCTCTAAAAGGAATAACCCGGGGTTCAGGATAATCCATATTTCCTAACTAATCAAGTGTTATTATATTAATAGTTCATATAATTTTCATCTTATCTAAATCCCCCTTGCAAACTAAAGTTCCCACATTTGTAGATTAAGGCATTTTGAACCCTTTTCGTTAAAAAATTAGGATGAATCTTCTGGCCTACAAATGCTAACCTCATTAGAATGTCTTCTATTTTGGTGCTAAATTGAGAGCACAGACTTCTGTGCGCACGAAGCCACTGCCTGGGGCACCTCTTTAACTCTGGTCGTCAGCTGTGCCCGAGATTCCTCAAATGAGGTGGCAGATTCAAGGAAAAATGTCGACTTAGGGATCTCACTTCTTTCCATACGTGTGTGTTCCTTGTGCTGATCTGCTAGGTTTTGTTTGGATTATTAATTTAAATTTAAGCTGAGAGGTTTTCTTGCTCCCCTTTTTACCATTGGCCATGAAGTAGTTGTTTTTGCAGCTGCCTTTAATGAGCATAATAAGTCGATTTTACAAGTAGCTGCTTAGTATTAGCAGCACTACTGCTTCTGCCGTGGCCGGTATTTCCTGATGACTTGCTGTGTTCCACACGCTGTTCTGAGTGCCTGTGTGCACCCGTGCACTTGGCTCTCCCAGCAGCACTGTGAGGTAGAGATTGTTATTATTCCCATTCACAGGTGAGGTCATTGAGGCACAGAGAGGTTAAGTAACTTGCACAGGATCACACAGCTAATAAGACATAAAGCTGAAAGTTAATTCCAGCAGGCTGGGTCCTGAGCTTTATAGTTTTATTTTGATAGAAAAATCACACAAAAGCCATACAGTTGAAAGTAACATTATCCGAACCTCCACCACCAGATACTTTCACTATTGACATTTGATGATCATTCTTCAGATGTCTCTATGTGTGTCGATAATTTTTTTTATCAATGGGATCATGATGCTTTATAACCTCTTTTCATTTGTAATTACAGTTTCACTAAGGAGAGCTTTCCGTGCAATCTAAACGGAGTATTTGGCATTTACTTACCTACTCTAATGGAATATTCAAGGGGTTGACTGCTTTTGATGAAATTTGGCTCTCTGCTGAAATGACTATTGCAGTATTTTTCTCAAAGAAAAATAGCAACGGAAAATTTTCAGATGACTGTATTTCTAACTTAATTGTTTTCTAAAAAGTTGATTATTAGGGGTTATAGACATCTGTGACTTCTTTGATACATTCATAATTTTTAAAAGTGCAGGTATTATGTGTGCAAGGCATGACTTCATGGTACTGATATTTGTCCTTTATTCTTAGGGGACAAGGGATTTAATTTTGGATAATAGTTGCAAGTGAATGATTTCAGAATCGGGACTTGTGGAGGGTGTGTGAGTGATGGACACGTAGCCTTTGTAGTCATCTGATCCCCTAACCCTCGAAGGCCTGATTTAGTCCTCGGGCTGTCCTTGCCTGGTGTCCCTTGGTGGAGTCTCGCATCTCTCCAGTGTTGGCAGTTTTTCAATTGTTTTGGCAGCTTGTTGCTGGCTTTAATTGTGCTTGTAATGATGTTGCCTAATGTTTGAGCTAAAAATAAATTCCCTGCTGTTACTTGTGCCTATTGCTGTTTGTTCTGTCTCATTAATTATTGGAGTGCAGTGAATTTCAGTATACCTCCTTATCTTTGTAGAAATCTGGCCCTGTCCTCCTAGTTTTCATAATTTTGAAGAAACAGTCACTTTGGGTTTATGATTTGACAATATAAAGACATAGATTTCTCCATCCTCAAAAGGGGATGGTGCTCAGCTCAGGGCTGTGTGTGTGTTAATGACTGTTTATTCATGGAGTGATTGCACCAAGTTCTGCCAGTCACACACAGAATTCTGGTTGGTGCCCTGCGTACTGCCCAGTACTAACTCTGTCTTATATTCGTGGCATAAATTTGCATTCTTGAAAAGTTATTTTCAAGCACTGCACATCTACAAGGATCCTCTTCCTCCTTTCCTTCTTTGTGCAAGATAGTGTTCATTCTTGACATGCTGTCTGAATTTTGCCTTTTGCGTCCAACCCTGGGTCACAGGCATCCTGTCTCATTCTTTCAGTGACCGCGGGTAATCCATAGAGTGCCTCTATAAAAAAAGTTTTTTAAAATTTATCCATTTTTCAATTGACCATTGAGTGCCGTTTGTTAGAAGCTTAACATTTTGAAGATTTGTGCATTCAGTTTACTGGTTCCACGAGCGCTGTGGAGAGGGGACAAGTACTGCTCTGGTCACTCTGTTGTACCGTCAGCGTGGGCTCTGCGAGGTTGTGATCCTGCCCTCCCGGGTGCATTATTGTGCCGGTCTGTGTTTCGCACCAAGCCATGAAGAGAACACGGCAGCAGGTCAGCGGGCACCTCTGGGAGGACGTACCCAGGACCCCTGCAGGCTGGTCCACGGGAGACAGAAAGGGACTGATCTGCCCAGCTCTGTTCCAGAGCCCAGAGTTGAGGTAGAAAGTGGCCATTGTGAGAGGAACCGGAAAGAACAGCGGCATCAGACACAGATTCCTGGAGAAGGGAAGAGTCGGTGGGATCGTTTGGTCTACCAGGCCTACCCATTGGGTTCTCCTGCTCTGTGTACCCTAGAGGGCCAACTTCTTCCAACCTGGAACTTTCTTCAGACATCTCTCTTCAGTCTTTTCTCTCTGAGCTGTACTTCTACGCAGACCATGAAGTTCCATCCAACACAAATTTCCTGTTAAGAAACCTGAAACCATAGAGATATTGTTTGACTTTCCAGGGCTCTTACAATATATTTTTTACTTCCTCTTGTCTGGGGTGAATCCCTCCCCACGCTGCAAAACGGTTTCTAAAAAGAGCCCAGTGAAGGTGGGCGGTGGTGGCGGAATCCTCTGTTACTGTTTCCTCTGCTTGCCTGTTCTAGATTCACTCAAAGCTTCCGTCTTTGAGCTTTTTTTCCTCATCCTCTGATTTTCCCTAGAAGCAGCTGAGCTATGCTTTCATCTTTTTTGGTTAATTTTTCCTGGAGTTTTAATGGTTAGAAATCACATTAACTGAAAATGTGCTTTTGTCCACGTTTGTTTCTGTGTTGGCTATTGATATGTGGAATACTGCTAACCTCTCTCTCTCTCTCTCTCTCTCTCTCTCTCTCTCTCTCTCTCTCTCTCTCTCTCTCTCTCTCTTTCTTTTTTGAAACTGAGTCTTATTCTGTGGCCCAGGCTGTAGTGCAGTGGCCCAGTCACAGCTCACTGTAACCTTGAACTCCTGGGCTCAAGTGATCCTCCCACCTCAGCCTCTCGAGTAGCTGGGACTACAGGCGTGCACCACCACACTTGGCTAATTTAAAAAAAAAAAAATAATGTAGAGATGGGGGTCTCCCAGTGTTGCCCAGACTGGTCCTGAACTCTTGGCCTCAAGTGATCTTCCTGCCTTGGCCTTCCAAAGTGCTGGGATTACAGGTGTGAGCCACCACACCCAGCCTCTTTTTTTTTTTTAAACAGTTTTATTGAGATCTAATTCACATACCGTACAACCCATGCATTTAAAGTATGCAGCTCAGTGGGTTCTGGTGTATTCATAATTGCTTAACCATGACCACAGTAAGTTTTATTAAATAGAACATTTTTATCAGCCCAGAAAAACACCCTGTACACATTAGCAGTGACTCCCAATTTCCCTCCTCATCCCCTAGCCCTAGGCTACTTTCTGTCTCTAAGTTTACCTAATCTGGACATTTTATATAAATGGAATCATATAACCTGTGGGGTATTTTTGTGACTGGCTTCTTTCACTAATGTTCTCAAGTTTCATCCATGTTGGGGAGTGCATCAGTTCTTCTTTCCTTTTCACGGCTGAATAATATTCCATTGTATGGATATACCACATTTTGTTTATCCATTTGTCAGTTGATGGCCATCCACTTTTCCCCACTTTTTGGCTTGTATGAATAATGGTGCTGTGAACATTCATGTTCAAGTTTTGTGTGGATGTATTTTTTTTTATTTTTTAATCTCTCAGGTAAATATCTAGGAGTAGAATTGATGGATCATATGGTAATTCTATGGCTAGCATTTAGAGAAACTGCCAAACTTTTATCCAAAGGGGCTGTACCATTTTATACTTCCATAGCAATGTATAAGGTTTTAGTTTCTCCATATTTTCCCCAGCATTTGTCTTTGCCTAACTCAAGGTCATGAAGATTTACTCCTGTGTTTTCTTCTAAGAGTTTTACAGTTTTGGCTCTTACTTTTAGTTCTACAATCCATTTGGAGTTAATTTTTGTGTGTGTCATTGGGAAGGGATCCAACTACATTTTTTGCATATGGCTATCGAGTTATCCCAACACAATTTGTTAAAAAGACTATGCTTTGCCCAATTGTCTTGGCACCTTTGTTAAAAATCAATTGACCATAAATGTGAGGCTTTCATTCTGGGACTTTCAGTTCTGTTCCATTGATATAGATTTTTTTTTTTTTTTTGAGGCAGTGTCTCTGTTGCCCAAGCTTGATGTTCAGTGTCACGATCATAGATCAATGTAACCTTGACCTCCTGGGCTTAAGTGATCCTTCTACCTCAGTTTCCCAAGTAGCTGGGACTACAGGAGTGCACCGCCATGCCTGTCTAATTAAAAAAATTTTTTTTGTAGAGACAGGGTCTTGCTATGTTGCTCAGGTTGGTCTCAAACTCCTGGCCTCAAGCGATCCTCCTGCCTCTGCCTCCCAAAGCTCTGGGATTACAGGGTTTAGCCACCACACCGAGCCTGGTACAGATTTTAAATTTTCTGCCAGTACCACATTGTCTTGATTACTATAGCTTTGTAGTAAGTTCTCAAATTGGGAAGTGTAAATCCTTCAACTTTCTTCTTTTTCAAGATTGTTTTGGCTATTCTGGGTCTTTTGCATTTCCACATGGATTTTAGGATTGGCTTGTAAATACTTACTAAAAAAGTCCATCTGGGGTTTTGGTAGAGATTGTGTTGAATCTGTAGATGAAGGGGTACCTGCTCCTTAGATCTTTAAATTACAAGTGATAAGCAAGTTACAAGCTGCCTTTCATCTCTTTGCAGTTTACCTGTAGATTGCAAATGCAACATCGATCTCAGAGAAAAAATTCTGAATAAAGAATTAAATCTTCTGGCCAGGCACAGTGGCTCACGCCTGTAATCATAGCTCTCTGGGAGGCTGAGGCGCGCAGATTGCTTGAGCTCAGTAGTTCAAGACCAGTCTGAGCAAGAACAAGACCCCATCTCTACTAAAAATAGAAAAATTAGCCAGACGTGGTGGCATGCACCTGTAGTCCCAGGTACTCGGGAGGCTGAGGCAAGAGGATCACCTGAGCCCAGGAGTTGGAGGTTGCTGTGAGGTATGATGATGCCACTGCACTCTGCCTGTGCAACAAAGTAAGACTCTGTCTCAGAGGAAAAAAAAAAAAAATTAAATCTTGGCTGTGCGCAGTGGCTAATGCCTGTAATTGTAGCACTCTGGGAGGCAGAGACGGGAGGATCCCTTCAGCCCAGGAATTTGAGGTTGCTGTGAGCCTAGGCTAGGCTACTGCCACGGCACTCTAGCCTGGGCAACAGTGCGAGACTCTGTCTCAAAAAAAAATAATAATTAAATCTAAATGTTTAAATGCATTCTCTATAGTAAATTCATTTACAACCATAAGTAAGGTTATGTTTGTGATCACTTACAATTTACCAAACCATTATTAGACTTGACATTTATGATATCTGACTAAATTCTGTTTTTTGAAAGAAGGAATCTATCTTTAAAATGGTATTCTTTGCAGCCTATGTAGTTTTTTCAGCAATATTACTGGGATGGAGACTTTATTACTTAATACATAGTGCTAAAGATAATGTAATATTCTGAAATCCACTCATTCAAAAGGCTTACCCCACTTTCCTGGTTATATACACAATTTTTTTAAACTGTGAGATATTTCAACCATTTCAGAAAATCACAGAAAATAATATAATAAACATCTATATTTGCACTGCTCATGTGTTTAATCTTTACCCGTTCAGTCTTGTTTACTGTCAAGAGTTTGCCTTGAACCCTGGTCCCTACAGAAGAACGAGCCATGTTCATGTCCTCCAGGGCCAGCCGTTTAATGGGTGCCATCAGGTGTGGGCACCCCACGCTGTTTAGCTGCACTGCTTGGCACCTACTTGCCAGTCTGCTGTAGGTGACTGGAGACCGTGAGCTCAGGGCGCCGGGATGCGCCACGCCAAGCTGTGGCGGAAATGCTGGATCCGAGTGGATCCTTGAGAAAGCAAAGGGAACCGGAGGCCGGCAGGTATCTGAGGTCAAGTTCAGTCTTTGCAAACATCCGGAGAAACTCCTTTGCTCTCTTTCCTTCTTTCCTCAGGGCCCAGCATAGGTCTCTGGTCTAGAAAGCGGTTCGCTGTTCATAGGCTGTTGTTAAAGTCAGGAAATTTTGACCGTTGGAAGTCCTTGAAGAACGGGGCCTCCTGCCGGCTCAGAGAGCTGCTCCTCTGTCCTCTGCTGGCCCTGCGGCCGTTAGCAATACAGGCCCAGCTGCAGACTGTGCCAAACCGTGCACCCGGAACCTGCGTCCAGCCTGCTGCTGGGGAGGCATCGCTTCGCCCCCTGCAGCTGCCACCAGCCCACGACAAGAGTGTTTTCGTGGGATTCCCCTCGGTGGGACGGGGAGAGGGCACGTTTGTTTTGCCCTCCTCCCGTCCTTTCCCAAGAGGACTGTGCTTTCAACCAGCAAGCCCTGAGACCCTGGCGGGGAATGCTCCCTCCTCAACCCCCCAACAACCCTCCAAAAAGGGAAAACTGGTGGCGACATGTGAGGAGACAAACCTGGGGCTTGAAGACGGGGCTCGTGCTGTTAAGAACGGGATAACCGGCGGCTGGGGCCCCAGGACCCACCGTTGGCCGGGAGTCTGACAGCTGAGCAGTCTCACCGATATTGAAAATCGGTGCTGGAAACTACAAAAGGGAAGTGTGAGCAGAGGTCTTGGAGAGCGACCTCGGCCCACTTGGAGAGCGACCTCGGCCCACAGACGTGGTCCCGTAACTGTCGTGCTGTTTAGGGGTGCCATGTCCTTCAGGAAAATAGAACTGCCCTCCTGGGTGTCAGAATGCCACCAACAGGAGAGGAAGAGAGGACATGCCCCTGTGTGAAGATGAATTTCGGAAGTCCTTAGGGAAACCCTGTAAACAGTTCAGGGCTCGGCCAGGAGGTGGCTGAGCTGGCAGTGGGGGACAGGATGGGCCGTGGGAGACAGAGGCGACGAAAGGAAAGCCCAGACCCTGCGTGTTCGGGCTCCTGCTCGCAGACGGGCGCCTGCCCTGCCCTCGCGGGCTCCGCAGCGCTAGGCCCTGCTGTTCCCCTTGCTCTCCAGCCGGTCCCCGCTCCTCGGACAGGCTCGTCCTGGGAAGGACAGCGACCGCGCTGGGTGGACACCCGCACTGGTCCGCAGTGCCGTTTTGGTCCGGACCCCCCGAGTAGCTTCTCATCATGAGACGCTCTGTGTGCCTCTTGGGTGGAGGCCAAGTTGCTGTTCTGCGACTCTCAGAGGACCCAGTGGTGACAGACGGCCGCTGAGACAGCAGTTTTGGAGCGTCGGGGTCCCGAGGCGCGTTTGTTAAGAATCTAAGAAGCGCTTCGCCCAGCTGTGTTTCCTCTGCTCCCCTCCCCTCCCCGTCTCTCCCGTGCTTTTTGTTTTGTGCAGCTCCTTGCCCAGGTCTGGGGGACATGGGAGAAAGGGCGGGCGAAGCCTGCGAGTGTCATTCCTGGATGGGAGATTCCGCAGGTGACTCCGTGCGGTAACAACACGTGTTCCTGGCAGGGACAGCTGGGTGTCCTTAGAACACAGACTGGTCACTTAAATACTCTGTGTCCAGAGCAGCCCCTTGGGAGGTCCCCCCACTCCACCTACACCCCAAGAAGAAAGGACGCTGTCTGAGGGCAGGGACCTTGTGTACCTTGCTCACCCTCTCTGATTGTTTCCCACTGCTGCTGCGGCTTAAGGCGATATTCGATTGATTACTCAGAGTTCGAAGGTCAGAAGTCAGAAATGGGTCTCAGTGGAATAAAGTCGAAGTGTCAGCAGGGCTGTAACCTTCCGGGGGTACGAGGGCAGAATCTGTTTCCTCGCCACTTTCAGGGGCCGCTCGCATCCCGTGGCGGGCAGCGGCTTCCGGCATCCTCAAAGCCCGCAGAGCGGCAACTTCAGATCCGTCTGCCTCACTCTCCTGCCGCCTCTTCCACCGAGGAGGGCCCTCGCGGCCACCATGGGCACCTGGCCCTGTCCCAGGCCCTGTCCCCGTCTGAAGGCCGGCTGATGGGCAACCTCGATTCCCGGATCCCCACCCCGCCCCGCCATGGGCCATAATGTAGTCGCAGGTGACGGGGATTAGGATGTGGCCAGGGGCGAGGGGGGCACTGTTCTGCCTACCACACTCACTTCCCGATTTTTAGAACAGTGCCCATCCCATACAAAGTGTTCAGTAGGTACTGTCGAATGAATGAATATATTTGGTATACACCTGTACCTTAATTACATCAACTTAAGCAAAGTTTATTTCAGAGAAGCAATATGGGAGTGGCAAAAGCATGGAATTTGGAGTCAAAAGCCCTGTTCAAGGTCTAGTTCCACCATGTAAGAGCTGTGTGTCTTTTGAGCAATTCACTTAACCATTCTGAGCCTCAGTTTTCTCATCTGAAGAATGGGAACAAGCCTGTCTTCTCTATCTGCTTTCACAGGGTTATTGGCTTTTATTACATGTGTTCAGTCATTAAATATTTGTTGAGTCCCTGCTATGGCCCAGAGAGGGGTTTAGGGAAGGCGGCAGTTGAGCAAAGGTGTGAATGAAGTTAGGGCGGGGCCCTGTGGCTGTCTAGTGGAGGAGGGCCCGGGCTGGGGGAAGGTTCTGGGCTGGTGCAGAGGCTTGGGGGGCTGCACGCCCAGGGAGCAGCAGGTAGGCCAGGTGGCTGGAGACAAGCAGGAGAGGCGCCAGAAGGGACCAGGGCCCATGGGACCTGGGCCTTAGACACCATAGTATGGAGCTTGGACTTTATACGTAGTAAGTTAGAAGGATTTTGAACAGGAAAGTGACGCAATCTGACTTATCCATGATAAGTTAACACAGGATGATGTCAAGTGTTTGCTGAAAAAGACCGCAGCGGTGGGGTGGGGTGGGGTGGGGGCCCAGGGGACAGCGGCGAGGAAGCCGGGGGCCTGTGTGTCTGTGGGATGAGAAGACGGAAGCTCATCACCCCATGCTCTCTTCTTGTGGGTATGCTCGAAACTTTCCACAACAGAAAGCTAAAAATAAATATATCCTACGGTATATGCAAATGAATATAATCCAGCAGTTAAAAACGGGATCCTTCCGGCAGCCGTGTGGCTGGCGTGGTGGCCCCTGCAATGCCTGAACGCTCTCATGGAAACTTCTGGACATCGGGGCAAGATGGACTCTGCCTGGACAGGAGGGAGGTGGGGCTGGTCTGAGGCGTGCAGGATGGCCCCGAGAGCATGCACAGAGCAAAGTGCGAAGTCTGGGGTGCCTGGCTGGGGCGCCTGGCGGGGTGGGATGAATGAACCATGTGCTTTTGAGTGCCTTGGGTGGTTGTCGGTCTGTTCGGAGGCCTCCTCAGGGCAGCACAGCAAGGATGCGGTCCGGTCCCTTCTGCGCTGTCTTGAACTTGGCACGCTTCCTGTGACCGTGAGGGCCAGGGAGGGGTGAGGCCAAGCCAGCCTGAGCGGAGTGGAGAGAGGGAGAGACACAACCAGCCTTCTGTGAGCCTTGTGGCCGTCGGGGGCTTTTTCCCAAATGCACGCAACAGCGGCTGTGTGTGACGCGCAAGGATGATGCCTACCTAGGAAGGGCGTGGGCGTAGTTCTGGACTTCTAGGAAATTCCACTTGCTTGGCAACAGGCAGGAATATGAGCTGAGGTCACTGCCCTGCAGGAATTTCATGGGTGGGAAAACTATTTCTACAGCACATCAAATCCTTGATTCTGTTTTATACAACATTCTAGGGACTGGAATATTGTAGTTCGTTATATTGTCTTTTAAAAACACCAATCCACGCTCTCCACAACACTGCCCCGTGGGAGGAGGGTGTTTGGATTTGTGTTGTATCGTTTCCTGCTGGAGAGGGTTTGGGCCACACCGTGTCAGAAAGGAGTCGGCCCCTCTCAAGCCCAGCTTCCTCCTGGTACTTTTGCTTCAGCCCTAGGACCCCTGACTGCTGAAAAAGCTTTGGCTTTAGGGACACATTAAAAGAGAAGGGAAAGGGGGTGGGGAGGGGGAGGGAAAAGAAAAAGACATCTCCACCACTGCGAAAGTGATGTGTCGTGTTAAAAACTTCTTGGGGGGGAATAATTCAGAAATAGTAAAGCAAGCGGCGGTCTGCCTATACTGCCGTTGTTCAAAAATCACCGTCATCAACAGTTTGGTCTGTTGTCTCCCAGCCCTTTTTCTGTTCAACTCTTACTATGGGGTTTTAAGACCTCTGAGCAGGCGTATTAACTGGGCCCTCTGCTGTTCTGGAGAGAGAGAGGTCTATGTAGAAATGGGACGCAGTCTTCTGAATGACACAGAAAGGACATTCAGTAATGTGTTTTTCCATTCAACTTTTGCCAGCTGAGAATGTTGAGAATTTCAGGAATTTTCCTCTACCACTGCCCTCTTTGTTTGAATCCTCATGGACCTCAGGCTCTTTTTGGCTTCTGCCCCTGACTCTCCCTGGCCTTGGCCTTCAGAGGGTGAGAATTTCTGGTTATGGGCTGGCACCCAGGGCAGAGCAGGGGTGGAGTGACAGACCGTCCTAGGCTCCAAGACCGTGCCTAAGCCACTCACCAGGGACAGAGCGTTCTCTGAAAATCATAATACAAAACTCATCCCTGCGAGTTCCAGGATCTGCTGCCAGACCATTCTGGCTCAGATAATTCTCATCTGCGGAGGCAGAGCCCAGCTGGAGCTCTGCTTGTTTGGAAACTTCATGTATTTTCTACCACTGCTCATTCCTGACTTGCAGAATTTTGCTGCTTTGGAATTTATGATGCCACAAACCTGCATTTAAGGAACTTTGCTGAAGGCGGTCTGGGTGGTCTGAAGGATTAGGAGATTTCCTGGAATAGAACTTCCCACTGTGCTGTGTGTACGTGCACACACAGGGTAGGCAGGGTGGGGAGAGGCGTGTAGCACAAGGAAGCCACTCAGAAGAGGCAAGAGCAGGGCACGGCCAGAGGTTGTCACGGAGCTGGAAAAACCTCAGCCATCCTCTCCACCCCACCCCCACCTCTACCTCCTGTTACAAGATACGAAAACCAGGGTAGAGCCAGGCCAGGCCTCAGGACTCTCTCAGAGTCTAGTTATCTTCATACTGTGCCCTAAGGTGGGTCCTTATCACACTTTGTCCTCCGATGTTAATAAATACTACTTGAAAAAAGGTAAAAGAACACGAATGGAAAATTCTGATTTAAAACCAAAATAAATAGGGTTTTTTACTATAGAAATTTTCAGAGACTTTAATGTATTAATAATACTTTGTAAACCTCCAGGGTAGCATCATTATATGTAGCGTTTCTCAAACTTACTTGGCTAGGAAACCTTTTTTTCCAAAAAGCACCTCAAGGGCCTAGGATTCTGCAGAAGACCCTGAGGAAATCCCAAACTCTGGCACCTTACTGCATGTGCCACTTAACGTTTTTGAAAAACCTGAATTTAATTGCTGCCTAATGTTCCATTATGCGGCTGAGCCAAAATTTATGTTTCCGTTCCCTAATGGCTAGACACTGGGATTGTTTACAGTTTTTCAGCATAATTGATAATTCTAGAATAAATTCTGGTTACTTTGTGACCATCTCTGATTGTTCCCCTAAGAGGTGGAATTGTCAGATCAGAGTGTGTGAACATTCTCAGGACTCTTGAAAGGGGTGGTGCAGTTAGCTGCTTTCCAGAAAGGTCAAGCCCATTTGTCCTCCTGCCGGTTGCCGGAGCTGGGGCAGGGTTGGCGTCCATCTGTGAAAGCTGGTAAGTCCAAGGAGCTCAAAGTGCTTGAAGAAGGCCCTTCCCTTCTCTCTCCCCACGTGGACATCCAGCAATTAAAAAACAAATAGTCATGCTCACTAAGGACATAAACAACCATTTCTTTTAAGGAGACATACTGGCTTCTCACATTTTCCTGTGTTGCTTCTAAATAATTAAATGACACCTGAAAGTTATCTGAACACTTCAATTTGGTCTTCTATATATTTTGTTGGGTAGTTAGGGAAGAAGGGATTTTGAATTGGCATCTGTTGTGCTAATTTTCACATAACCTTTCAAGGTGAGATTTAAAAACAAAGTTTTATCATCAACCTCCTGTGATTGCGATCTAGAAATAGACTTTATTTCTAGAAGTCTTTTTTATGTGAGCATTCTATCAGTCTTAAGTCTGACCTTACAGGAACTAAATTATGTCATGTGGAGTACTGAGGCTGATTGTGGTGCTTTTGTTTTATGTTTGCGTGGGGAAAAGTCTATGCATTGTAGGCTAGAAGTGATTTATCTTTTTGTCCTCCGCAAATATTATCCTTTGGTCAGTGCATTTATTGGGTTTTAGAACCGAGACGGGAACTTTTAACTCATTAAAACCCCCAAGTCCCCAGCAATAAAGTCGTTTAAGTGGCTTCACCAGCAGATTTATTTCAAAGTGATTCCATTTAGAGGAAGGAAAGAATGAGTAATGCATTATATACGAAGATCTCTTCAATAATTCATGAGACCTGCACACCAGTGACCATTTTAGATTCAGTTCATGGTGTTTTAGCCTAAAATGAACTCTGTCTTGGAAGATACCCACAGTTTGCAGCTCTTTGTGCTTGAGTCCCTGAGAGTCTTTACTACCAAGAAGTAGAGTTTGTGCCGACTCTCCTGCTTTGTGTGTTCGCATGGGCCACCCTTATATGGAGGCTGACTCGAAAAAATGGGCCTTTTATAGAATTGGGCTAACAGGACACTTTACATGCACTCCCTAACAAAGCAAAAGTGCCTCAAAATACACTGTTCTTTCCTGCCTTTGGGCAGGAATTCAAATTTTGCTCTTTAGGTGTGAGCAGTGGATTATGTTGGTGAATATGGGAAGGCGTGTGTGGCAAGTGGTTGCTGTCCTCAAGCGCATTCTGGAATGACGTGTTTGTTGGGCAGGGGACAGTGGGCGGGGCCACTGCACAGTTCAGAGGTGAATTCCTCGGTTCACCCTGAGCTTCATCCAACTCTCCCTTTTCTGAAAACCGCAGGGCTCCAGAGAACTTTCTCCTCAAGATGGAGACTGCACGGAGGCTGTGGGAGGGGCTGTGGGGGAGGGGCGGGTGGGGGAGGGGGAGGCAGCTGCTTCCCTCCCACACTGCTGGGAGTGCCTGGCTGGCACTCCCGACTGCAGTCAAAGGGAACCCACGTGCTTCAGATTTCCAAATACGATCATTTCAATTTGGCAAGAATTGACCAAGTGAATTAAGTATTATGTGGGAAATAAAACGAGGGAGTTATGCTTTTGCTGTTTGCCAGAAAAGCTTCAGCATCCATCCTTCCTGCCTCCCGTCCTTCCTTCCTTCCCTCCCTCCCTCCATGCCCCCATAAAAACAGCTGCTTTTTTTTTTTTAACTTACCGTTTTACTTAAAAATCATTGCAAAAATTTCTATTATACAGACTCTTATAAGGAAAATGTAAAAATCACTAGAAATCCCACTATTCACATTTTGAGGGACCCCATGTTATTCCTGAACACAGAGATACACTCCCACACATATCGCCCCTAAATTATATTATGCTATATGTGCTGCTTTGAGGCTATTTTAACAGTATATTAAAGAGACCCTTGCCTATAAATAAAAGTCCTCCTCATCATTTTAGTGGTTGTGGAATATTCTATTCGATACATGTACGTCTTAGTCAGCTCAGGCTGCTGTAACAAAATACCGTGGACTGGGGAGCTCAAACAACAAACATTCTATTTCTCAAAGTTCCGGAGGCTGGGAAGTTCAAGATCCAGGTGCCAGCAGATTCAGGGACTGGAGGGCCCACTTCCGGTTCGCAGACACCCACCTTCTTCCTGTATCCTCACATAGTGGGGGGAGAGAGGGAAAGAGAGAGAGAGAGAAGAGAGATCTGGTCTCTTCCTCATCTTTAAAGGGCACCAATCCCATCATGGGGGCTCGACCTTCGTGATCTCATCTACCCCTGATCACCTCCCAAAGGCCCCACCTACTAATACTGTCACGCTGGGAGTTAGGGTTTCAACATAAGCATTTTGGGAAGGACACAAACATTCACTTCATAACATTATACTACTAATCAATTCCCTGTGATGAACCTTTAGGTTGTTTTCAAATTTTTGCTCCCATAGGCAACACTGGCAGGTATTTTCCTGTGTGTGATTATCACCCCAGGGTATATTCCTGTAAGAAGAATTTCTGGGTCAAGCGGTGTGCACACTTCAACTTCTGATATACATTAAAATACCAACAGTGGCTTTGAAGGAAGATATCGAAGTACATTCCGCGTACCGTGTGAGAGCGCCTCCCCTCCCAAACCCACAGCAGCGCTGGGCATGAATCTTCTTAATAATCAATAAGTTCCTCCACATTGTTTTCATTCCTTTAATTCTAATTGAACATTTTTTAAAATTTTTATTGGCAATTTATGTCTCCTCCTCAGTGATTTACCTATATATATCCTTTGTCCATTTTTAAAAATTCAGCTATCTTTTTCTTACTGACTTTAAAAACCCCTCCAAGACATTTTTTAATTTAAAAAAAGATGCAAATTGAGACTGGACACTTCTCCAAAATATTCGTAAAATGTATGTATGCTGAGGCTAATTCTCTATCCTGTCTGGGGATGAATGTCCTCTAGTGCCAGTAGTACTTGCTTTGTTCACATTTGGAAGGAAGCTCAGAGAAGCTCATCAAATGTCTCATCATCTGCCGACCTTAGGGAGGCAAGGCGCCCTGTTGGGAAGGTGGCAGCCTTCCCGCCCTGAGGGCAGGTGCCGCAGTGGTGCCCTTGCTGAGTGTTCCTTGTTGATGGCTCAGCCAGGGTCCTGTGATCTTTGCCAGTGTCTGGTTCCCTCTCCTTAGCAACATCTTTTTCTTACTGCTGTGTAATTCTAATGAGATTGCCCTGGGTCAGTCATATTAGAGACGTGATGAGCAGTAGAGAAAAGAAAATTTACAGGACGGCAACATTTAAGATAAAATTTGTATTTGGCCTTTGCCCAAGAGTAGATTTTCATAGTCTATAAATACCACAAGCATACGTATAAGTTGGGAAGGAAAATTTATTATTTAATATGAACCCTGGAAAAATTCTAAGGGGAATTTAGGGATCCTGTAGGGATGACTACAGGATGAAAATTTTATATTTAATTTGGGATTGCATAAAATCTGTTCATCTTGGCCTAAAACTGTTTGTTGTTCTTAAACAGTTTCATTCATTGGCTCCCATGTACTATCGAGGATCTGCTGCAGCTGTTATAGTGTATGATATCACCAAACAGGTAAGAATGTCTCCTCCAGGGTTTAGATGCAATTGATGGTGATTCTCTGACTCAGAAAGACCAGCAAAGTGACGTTACTGCTTGAGTATTGCCAGTAGCCTGGCATCTGTACAGAGTTTATTGCATGTTATGTAATGAGGCATCTCACATTTATCTGCTAAATTAAATAAACAGCAATGACCATTCATTCTTAAAATTGACTGCAGAGGCAAAGTCATGCCTGCTGGTACTGTTCTCCAGAAAGTCACCTTTTTAAGAAAAGGAAAATTATTTTTAAGTTCTGCATGTTTTATAATTTTAGAATACTTATTTTGTATTAGTGTTTCAATTATACTACATACTTAAAATGCCAAGGATAACATTTATGTGTATATAAATAAGTATGTGTGTGTTTGTATACATGCAATATAAATACAAATATGTTTTTAGTTATGTTGGGCTCTAGGATATCCATCAACAAATAACTGCAGCGGTGGTTTGATGACATCTTTTTTCTCTCCTGCAAATTGAATTATTTACTTTTTATCTGGAGTGCTGACTCAGTGCACAAGACTGTTAGCTTAATGACCCATCACTGTCACCTTCTGTGAGTTCCTGACCACTTCGACCTAAACGTAGTGTCAACCTTGGCCAGTTTCCTAGAGGATGGCTATGAGCGAAGGGCCAAAGGGAAGACTGGACTCTGAATATGTTTATTTCTTTCCTGATGTAACCATGAGCAGGTCCTGTTATCCTTATTCAGCTAGAGTCAAGGCTATTGGTTTAAATTAATGTTATTTATAGAAGAAAAGTCCTAATATGATTTTCTTAACTTGATCAAGTTTTAATTGTAGAAAAGGAGCCTTTGATATAGGCTATTTAAGTGAAGCTTAGCTAATGTTAACTGTTGTGCCTTGATAGGGGTAGTATGTTAATCTATGTGAGTCTGCTAAAAATATTTTTCTCTACTAAATTGTACTGAGTTTGTATTTCTGCTTGGTTGAAATATTACATTGACAGGTCTTTCCAATGACCCATTTATACTTTGGTTTAGGATTCATTTCATACCTTGAAGAAATGGGTTAAAGAGCTGAAAGAACATGGTCCAGAAAACATTGTAATGGCTATTGCTGGAAATAAATGTGATCTCTCAGATATTAGGTAAGTTGCATTTAAAAATTTTTTGTGTATTTCCCATCCTCCATCCCTGAATGTCTGCAGGTAAAAAGGTTTTATAGCTTTGTTATTTTATCTTTTTTCAGTGTAATAATTTAATTGATGGCCTTTCACTTGTGGTACCCAGCCAGAGAAGGATTAAGGGAAAGTGGATAGGGAAGTGTAAATCTGACGGACCAGACAGTGATGAATATTGAAATCAAATCTCCTATATATGGCACAGTTACATCCCTAACTCTACATATCTTTGGGCTAGACTGTTTTATTAATTTTATTGTTAGCTTTTCCATTATTATTATTACTGCTAGCACAATTTTAGTAACACTTTCATATGGTAATGACCATTAGAATTCTTAATATTTTCTGTAGCGTATGTGTTTGTTTGAGTTCTAGACTTTGTTTTAAGGATATGGTCAAATATGTATCAGAACTATTTTCAAGCATGTGTTCAACAACACGTTGGCTTCCCTCGGGGACAGCGGGTTGTTGAACTTCCTTAAACTAGATAGAGCTTTGTAGGCACTCAGTCCGCGTGAATTATAGATTTGATGATAGCTTTATCTAGCCTAGTAAGCTAGCTGTGTTACTAAATAAATGTTATAAAAAAAGAAGTAGTGAATTGTGTTATCTCCATTCCCTTGGTTAATTCTCAGGAATTCCAGTACATGATTTTCATAAAGACAGCTACATCATGCTTCTGGTTTTGCTAATCCAAATATGATTAAACCAAAGTTAAATAAAAAATGAAAATGGATCTTGCAAAAGCTCTTAACATGGCATTTAACAAATTGCTCTGTTTCTTTGGGATTTCGAAAGCTTTATATCACATTGCATCAGGTTAGTTTATAATAACAGCCATAAATACCACTTAATCCTTTGTTTTTCTGGGGATTGAACAAATCTTTGACTCCCTCAGACTTGGTACAAATATCTACCTTCTTTACTGTAGTCTGCAAACAGCTCGCTAGTCTAGTATTCCCAGCAGAATTGCTTTAACCTTGGTCATGCGAAGGGGGCGGTGCTGAGAGAAGGCACTATCTCTAGCACCTCCTAATTGTAGTACTAATTGTGCAACTTTAAGTAGAACCAAGCTTTATGTATTGTGGGAATGCTGATGGACTAGAATTTAAGAAAAATACTTGAATGGCATCAGTTAGCACTCTTGGTTACATGGAACTGAAAACCAATTGAAATTCATCTTGGCTGGGTCCGTGGTTCATGCCTGTAATCCCAGCTGCTCTGGAGGCTGAGGCGGGAAGATTGCTTGAGCCCAGGAGTTGGAGGCTGCAGTGAGCTATGATTGTGCCACTGTACTCCAGCCTGAGTGATGGAGCAAAACCCTATCTCTAACAAAAAAATTAAAAATTTTAAAAAAGTAGAAATTCATCTCAGGAGAAAGGGGAATTCCTTGGCAGGTACTGGTATCCACATGGTAAAAACAGGGCTCCTTTAGCTCTGGTATTCGATGTGTTCCAGTGTTACCCTCTGGAGAGAGATTGGCCTAGCATTCTGTTTAAAGTCTAAAATGCCCTGGAAGGATGCCCCACGTCATGACTGGGCACTCCTGTGGCCAAGAGGGAATTTGGGTAGTAGAAGATGATATTTCCCAGCATCACCATGAAAATTGGAGGGTGGGCGATCTTGACGAAGGACAGTTCCTAGAAAAGTGTATCCTGGTCGGACAAACCACACATGCAGCATGCTGGGTTGGCTGCCAGACCTGCAGACACGCCGTTTCTCAGGGGGGAACAGTCCTTCATGCGCTGGCACGGCGGCTCCTCACAAAGGCTTTCTGACTGGCCCAGCTGCGTCCTACATGTGTAATTTTCAACATGTCGCAGATAACATAATTCATTCCTCTCACTTCCAAACATAAATCCACTCACAGCCTCCCTCTCTGTCCCCAGGGGGAGACAACCTAAGGCCCTCAGCTACTGCCACCAGTGCTGCCGTCATGGGGCCATCGTCCCCTGAGTCCATACTCTCTGGGCAATATCCTTTCTCCTGTGGTTTGGCCTCGGTTAGGTCTGAATGTGGCTCCTCAGGATCCTGCAGTTGTGGCTTAAAGAATGAAATGTGTATCTTTTGTTATACACAAAATTATTTTAGATGGTATTTACTGAACCAAGTGACAAGGAAATGACTGCCTTCAACCCTCCAATTAGGTCAATGAGAAAGACTAGTTTGCTGCTAATACATTTTTAATTTTTAAACATTTAACATAGTCTTTTGAGATAATTTACAAACCATAAAATTCATGTGTTTTAAGTGTACATTTCAATGAATTTTAGCATATTTATAGAGGAGTTGTACAATCGTGTCAAATCTAATTTTAGAACGTTTCTGTCACCCTGCAAAGGACATCATGCCCATGTGCACTTGCTCTCAATTTCCGCTTGTGTTTAGCCTCTGCCAACCACTAATCTACTCCTTTTGTCCCTCTAAATTTGCTTTTTCTGGACATTTTGTATAAATGGAATCCTACAACGAGTGGTCTTTTGGGACTGCTTTCACTCGTGATGGTTTTGAGGTTCATCCGTGTTGTAGCAGGTATCAATATTCATTCACCTTTACGGCTGAACGATAGTTCATTATGTGGATATACCACATTGTGTTTGTTCACTCATCAGTTGACATTTGAGTCGTTTCCACTGTTTTGGCTATTATGAAAAATGCGGCTATGAACAGTCGGGTACAAATTTTGTGTGGATGTATGTTTTCATCTCTCTTGGATATGTACCTAGGAGTGGAGTTTCTGGGTCATAGAATAACTATGTTTAACAATTTGAGGAACTCACCGTTTCTCAAAATCACTGTACCATTTACATTCCTGCCAGCAATGCAGGAGGCTTCAGTTTATCTGTATCCCCACCAACACTTGTTATTGTCTGTCTTTTTGACTGTAGCCATGCTAGTGGTATGAAGCTGTTTTGTGGCTTTGATTTGTGTTTTCCTTATGAATGAGAATATTAAATATCTTTCCATATGTTTCTTGGCCATTTGTTATATCTTCTTTGGAGAAGTGTCTCTTTAAATCCTTTGCCCAATGTCTAATTGCATTGTCTTTTTATTATTGAGTTGTAAGATTTCTTTATACACACACACACACACGTACACACCTCCCACATGTGTGCACGCATGTGTGTTTGTGTATGCGTGTGTGTGTCTGTGTGTGTATATATATATATATTTTTTTTTAAGAAGCGGCATCTCACTATATCACCCAGGCTGGTCACCAACTCCCAGCCTCAAGTGATCCTCCCGCCTCAGCCTCCCAAGTAGTTGGGACTATAGGCATGTGCCATTGTACCCAGCTAGTTCTTTATAATCTGAATACAAATCCCTTATCAGATATATGATTTGCAAATATTTCCTCCCTTTCTATGGGTTGTCTCTTCACAATCTTTACTGTGTCTTCTAAAGTATGAAAGTTTATGCTCAGTTTATCATTTTTTTTCCTTTTATCTCTTGTGCCCAAATGATCGGCTGATTGAAGATCATAAGTATTTACTCTTACGTTTCCTTCTAAGAGTTTTATAGCTTTAGTGCTTACATTTAGGTCTGTCATCCATTTTGAGTTAATTTTTGAAGATGATGCGATATAGAGGTCCAAATGCGTCTTTTCCCACATGGCTATCTAATTGCCCCAGCATCATTTGTTTTTTTTTTTTTTTTTTTTTTTTTTTTTTTTTTTTTTTTTTTTTTTTTTTTTTTTTTTTTTTGAGACAGAGTCCCACTCTCTTGCCTGGGGTGAGTGCCGTGGCGTCAGCCTAGCTCACAGCAACCTCAAACTCCTGGGCTCGAGCAATCCTACTGTCTCAGCCTCCCGAGTAGCTGGGACTACAGGCATGCGCCACCATGCCCGGCTAATTTTTTCTATACGTATTTTTAGCTGTCCAATTAATTTCTTTCTATTTTTGGTAGAGACGGGGTCTCGCTCTTGCTCAGGCTGGTCTCGAACTCCTGAGCTCAGGAGGATCCACCCACCTCGGCCTCCCAGAGTGCTAGGATTACAGGCGTGAGCCACCGCGCCCGGCCCCATTTGTTGAAAAGACAATTTCTTTCCCATTGAATTTTTTTGGGGCACTTTTGTCAAAAATTAGTCAATAGTAAATGTGGTCTTATTTTTGTGCTCTTAATTTTATTCGGTTGATCTTAGTCCAGCACTGCACTATTTAGATTGCTATAGCTGTGTAGTAAGTTCGAAAAGAGGAATTGTTAGTTCTCCAACTTTGTTCCCTTTTTCAAGATTGTTTGGCCATTCTGGATCCTTAACATTTTCATATGAATTTTAGGTCCATCTCTCAATTTCTACAGAAAAGGCAGCTGGAACCTTAATAGGGATTGTGTTGAATCTTTAGACCAATTTGCATATTATTGCCAACTTAACAATGTTAAGTCTTCCAATCCATGAACATGTGCTATCTTTCTGTTTTATTTACGTCTTCTTTAATTTCTTTTAGCAATGTTTTATAGCTTTCAGTGTACGAGTCTTGCATTTCTTTTGTTATATTTATTCTTAAGTGTTTGATTTTTCTTGGTGGTATTGTAAATGGGATTATTTTCTTAATTTCATTTATGGCATGCTCGATGCTGGTGTATAGAAATAAAATTGACTTTTGTATGTTTATGTTGTATCCTGTGACCCTACTGAACTCATTTATTAGTTCTAGTCATTTTTTTTTTTTTTTAACTCTCCGGTGTTTTCTAAATGCAAGATTATGTTATCTGTGAATAAAGGCAGTTTTATTTCTTCCTTTCCAATGTGGGTGCCTTTTATTTTTTTTTCTTGCCTAATTTTTCTGGCTGGAACCTCCAATATAATGTTGAATAAAAGCTGTGAGAGCAGATATTCTTTTTCCTGATCTTAGGAGCAAAGCAGTTAGTC
Source organism: Indri indri (assembly GCA_004363605.1). Taxonomy (NCBI): domain Eukaryota; kingdom Metazoa; phylum Chordata; class Mammalia; order Primates; family Indriidae; genus Indri; species Indri indri. Next base: position 25,239 of record RJWJ010000366.1, on the reverse strand, counting down.
CGTCTCCAGTAAATATAATGTTAGCTTTGCTTTTACGTAGATCCCCTATATCGGGTTGAGAAAGTTCCCTTCTATTCCTAGCCTGTTGAAGTTTTTCGTTTTTTAATCATGAACAAATGTTGGATTTTGTCAAAGGCTTTTTGTTTATCTTTTCAGATGATCATGTAGGTTTTGTCCTTTATTCTGTTAATATAATGTATTACATTCATTGATTTTGGGATGTTAAAGTAGCCTTGCATTCCTGGGATAAATCCCACTTGGTCATGATGTGTAATCCTTCTTATACATTGCTGGATTCAGTTTGCTAGTATTTTGTCAAGGATTTTTATATGTCTGTATTCATGAGGGATATTGATCTTTTCTTTTCTTGCAATATCTTTGTCTGGCATTGGTATCAGGGCAGTAATGACCTTGTAGAATAAGTTGGTAAGTGTTCCCATCTCCTCTGTATTCTGTAAGAGTTTGTGAAGGATTGATGTTATTAATAATTCTTCAAGTGTTATCTAATTTTTTGTGTAGTTCATGATATTCTCTTATAATTTTCTTTTTTTCTTAATCCCATGACAGATTATCTAATCTTTTAATTTGTGTAAGGTTGGTAGTGATGTCTCCTCTTTCATTCCTAATTTTAGAAATTTGAGTTTTCTCTCATTTTTCTCAGTCTAGCTGAAAGTTTGTCAATTTTGCTGACCTTTTTAAAGAATGAATTTTTGTGTTGATTTCTTTCTATTATTTTTCTGTTTCATTTATTTCTCCTCTAATTGTTATTATTTCCTTCCTTCTGTTTGCTCTGGATTTGCTTTGTCCCTCTTTCTCTTGTTTTCTAAGGTGGAAGGTTAGCATATTTATTTGAGATCTTCTTGCATGTAGGCATTTGCAGTGACAAATTTTCCTCTAAGCATTGCTTTTAGCTGCATCTCATAGGCTTGGGTATGTTGGTTTTTTATAATCAATCTCAAAGTATTTTCTAATTTATGTTCTAACCCATTGTTTATTTATTAGTATATTGTTTAATTTTGACTTATTTGTGAAATTTTCAATATTTTTTTTTTTTTTTTTTTTGAGACAGAGTCTTGCTCTGTCACCCGGGCTACAGTGCTTTGGCGTCAGCCTAGCTCACAGCAACCACAAACTCCTGGGCTCAAGTGATCCTCCTGCCTCAGCCTCCCGAGTAGCTGGGACTACAGGCCTGTGCCACCATGCCCAGCTAATTTTTTCCATTTTTAGTTGTCTGGCTAATTTCTTTCTATTTTTAGTAGAGACGGGGTCTCGCTCCTGCTGAGGCTGGTCTTGAGCTCCTGACGTCAAGTGATCCTCCCACCTTGGCCTCCCAGAGTGCTAGGATTACAAGCGTGAGCCACCGCACCTAGACCCCAAATTTTGACTATCGATTTCTAATTTAATTCCATTATAATCTAAAACACACTTTGTATGATTTAAATTATTTTACATTTATTGAGGGTTTTTTTTTTTTTATGACTTAGTGTGTGGTCTATCCTTGAGAATGTTCTATGTGAGCCTGATGCCACTCAGTATTTAATACCTGTTTTTACACTTGCCATTCTTCCTTAGAGAGAGAGAGGGAAAGAAAGCCTGAGGTTGAGGGCCTTTTGCAGACAACTGTATCTAGCTAGAATTTAATTATATTTTGTCTTTATTATATTTATTTTTAGGACTACATTCTTTTTATGACAGTTGATACTAGTGTTCCATTTATGATAGCAATATAAAATTTCCTTTAAAATGTTTTTAAAAAGTTGATTTATGCACATGACATGATTATCTACATAGAAAATTCCAAGGAATATATAAGTGGGTTTAGCAAAGTTGTATGATACAAGAGCAACACAGAAAAATCAATCACACTTCTATATACTAAATATAAATATGCAGAAACTGAAATTAAAAACACCCTTTACAATTGCTCTAAAGAAAATGAAATACTTAGGTATGTAGTTAACAAAACATTTATAGGATCTGTATCTGAAAAGTACAAAATACGTATGAAACAAATCAAACAAGAATTGAATAAGTGGGGAGACATAGTGTGTTTATGAATTGAAAGCCTTAACATAGTAAAGATGTCCATTCTCTCCAAATTGATCTGTAGATTTAAATGCAATTTCTATCAAAATCTTAGCAAGGTTTTTTGGTAAACATAAACAAGCTTATTCTAAAATTTGTAAAAGTCATAGGCACTAGAATAGCTTAAACAATATTGACAAAGAAGAATCTAATGGAAAGAATCACTCTGTCCTATATTAAGTCTTACTGTATAGCTACAGTAACCAAGACAGTATGGCTTGGGTTGGGCACAGAGATCAATGGAACAGAAGAGAAAACCCAGAAATAAACTCATACAAATACGCTCAACTGATTTTTGACAAAGATGCAAGGGCAATTCAATGGAGGAAGGATAGCACTTTCAACAAATGGAATAATTGGACATCCACAGGCAAAACAGAAACAAACTCCAACCTTATATAAAATTAATCTAGGCTGGACACAGTGGCTCGTGACTATAATCCTAGTACTTTGGGAGGCCGAGGTGGGAGGATCACTTGAGCCTAGGAGTTTGAGGCTGCAGTGAGCTATGATGACACCACTACACTCCAGCCTGGGTGACAGAGTGACACCCTGTCTCAAAAACAAACAAAAACGAAAATGAATCGTAGGCTTTAATGTAAAATGTACAACTATAAAACTTTTAGAAAACTCCTAAGAGTAAATCTTTAGGATCTAGGGCTGGGCAAAGAATTCTTAGATTTGACACCAAAAGCCAAATATCGATAAATTAGACCTCCTGAAAATTAAAAATATTTGTTCTGTGAAGGCCCATGTGAAGAGGGTGAAAGATAAGCCACAGACTGGGAGAAAATATTTGCAAACCGCATATATAAAGGAGTAGTACGTACTGTAGACTACATGAAGAGCTGTTAAAACTTACATGTTAAAACACCCTATTTGAAAATGGGCAAAAGACATGAACAGATATTTCACCCAAAAAACTATGAAGATGTTCAACATCATTATCAAACCTATCAGAATGGCTAAAATAAAAAAGTGTCAACACCTAATGCTGCTGAGGATATGGAAAAACTGGGTCATTTGTATATTACTGGTTTGACTGTAAAATGGCACAACTAGTCTGGAAAACAGTTTTGGAAGTTTCTTATTAAACTAAACATGCAATTACCGTATGTCCTGGCACTCACACTCTTGGGCATTTATCCCAGAGAAATGAAAACTTATGTTCACACAAAACCTGCACATGAATATTCATAGACATGCTATTTGTAATAGCCCCAAACTGGAATCAGCCCACATGCCCTTCAGCTGATGAATGGTTAACCAAGCTGTGGGGCATCCATGCCATGGACTACTACTCAACCACAGAAGGAAACAAACTGTTGATACGTGCAACTTGGGTGAATCTTCAGGGGAATTATGCTGAGGGAATGAAGCCAATCCCACAGGTTTTATGGTGTATGATTCCATCTATACAACGTTTTTGAAATGAAAACGTTTTAGAGCTAGAGGGCAGGTTAGTGGTTGCCAAGGGTGTGGTTGGGGCGCTGGAGGTGGAGGAGGGGAGGGAAGTGGGCACAGACGTGAAAGGGCAACATGAGGGGTCCTCGTGATGTCGGAACCGCTGGGGGTCTCATCTGTGGCGGTGGACACGTGATCCTACACGGATGATGGATTGTATAGAGCTCAGTACATACACATGTACATACCATACACAAGTGAATATGAGTAAAATTTGGGAAATCTCAATAAGATAGAACATATCAATGTCAATATCCCGTTTGTGATATTGCACTATAGTTTTGCAAAACGTGACCTTTTGGAGAAACTGAGCAAAGTGTACAAGGAATCTCTTGCTATTATTTCTTGTAACTGCATGTGAATCCACAAGTATCCCAATAAAAAATTCAATTAACAAAAAGTTAATTTAGATAAGGATAATAAAGAGATATTAGAGCAGTATATGTCTATATGTGTGATATATATATATATTATATATACACATATGGCAAAAATTGCAAAGGGAGGTATGTTTGACTAAAGATTCATAAATACAGTGGGCCAAATGATTAATTTAACCATCTCCAGGATGCCCAGTGTGCAAAAGAAAAGCAGGTAACTATATTAAAAACTCCCATTTAGCAAAGAGGGAAAGAGGCAGCCTGATGTATTGTTCTCTGCCCGGGGCGCGTATGTCTCCCGAGAGATAGAAAAGTCTGGTAAATGACAGGGCCTGGGAACCCCGTGGCATTAGCTGTTGACACCTTGCCATGGCAGGGGAATCAGGTTCTGCTTGCCGATTGACTTTTCTGGGGAGTTAGCCAAATCTCGAAACCCCAGAACTTAGTTAGAGCTCAACCTCCTTTTACTCTAATCCCAAAATACTTGCTCTCCTGTAACTCCCAGAAGACTATATTTGACTTTTCATTAGGAGTTGTAGAGGGACTGTGTGTAGGTGGAGGTGATCTCATCTAACACACTCTGGTTGAGTACGCTTGTTGATCCTCAGGAGGAGCTGTGCCTGGCATATTCTGAGAGCGTGCTGGAATGGAAGTGGAATCGCCCTCCACCCTTGGCTCAGCCCACTTCGGGCATTGAGCGCAGAGGCGCTTGGCGGAGGAGATGCCCGCTCAGCGGTCAGTTGTTCCACATCCAGGCGCGTTCCAGGAGAGGGAAGAAGGTAGCCTTGCCTCGGTGGTTTTATAAGTTTCCCGAGCTAAGAATCCACAGGCACTTGTTAAAAGTTCCAGTTCCAGGAACCAGTTGGAGAGATTCTGATTCCACAGGGAAAGGGAGGCGGAGGTACGAGCGTTTTTAAAGGCGACTCTTTTGCGAGTGGGCCAAGGTCCCACTTGGAGGAGCCTGGTCTTGGGCGATAGGAGTTTGTGGTGGGGAAGGAGGAGGAAGTCCCAGCATCTACGCGGGCACCTGGCCAGGTCCCAGACTGCAGGCCGCACCTGCCTGGAGAACAGAAACAGTGACTCATTGTCTTTCGGGATCCAGAAGCGGCGCCGCCCACCCCTCATCTTTCATCCCTCCCGAAGCGGCTGCAGGTGCTCTCCGCCCCCTCCCTCCTCTTCCGCATCTCACATCGATCTTCACATCAGAAAGACGCGATTGGGTTCGTCTAATTAATACGAGGCTCCCCTTTCAGCCAGTGTCTTGTGCCCAGCCACCTTCTGGAAGGTTCAGCTCCCTTATATCCAGCCGATACTTGGTTGCCTTTGGCTTGGGCAAAGGTTAGGGTCACCTGGCCGTGGCACTTTCATGAGTATTTCAGGAACCATCTGCTTTAATCACCAGTGGGCCAGGGTCCTCCAGCGTAAAGGCTGGAAGAAGAGGATGGCCTCTCCCTGCCCTGGTCCTCACGCCAGAGCTACTCCCTCACAATTTCTCTCGTAAGCGTGGGGAGCCTTAAAGCAAACCTGGACATGTAGCTGCCGCGACAAGTGATTTCTCGGAACCCCACCCCGTCCCCACAGCAGGTTCCAGTTCCACATTTCCTTAGCTTGATCTCGTTTTCCTGATTGGAACTCTTGACTCTATCTCCATCCCCTTTGACTTTTCCAGATTGGGAGCTCTTCCTGCCTTCCTCGATCCTTTGGCCTTCATCTAATGGAGTCTAACTTGAACTGCCCTTCAAGTTCAGGGATCTCCGCTGACGTTTCCTTGGGGTCGCACCCTCCCTGCATACCGAGGGCCGAGGATGCATCTGAGAGGGTTGGGGGAGGGCTCGGGGAGAAGGGCCCTCAGACCTAACTTACCTCATCTTACACGCAGTAGAGGTGGGAAGTTACCCAGTGACGGTGATGACGGAGACCAGGAGTTGGGAAATGGGGGAACCTTCTTCTCAGGGGTGGTTGGTAATGACCTTCAGATGGCTCTTCTGTCACTGGTCCCTCTGCCCAAGTTCCCTCCCACCCCCTGTAAATACAACCCAGGAGGTACTCGGGACTGTTCCTGGGCACTCCTGCCTCTCCGCGGGTGGAGTCACGGTTTCCAAGGTCTTACCTGAACACCTGTCTCTTAGGGACACACTGAGCGGGATTGCAGGGCCACTGCAGTGAGTAAGGACTTCTTTCCTAGAGTGGAGGTTGTCACCGAGAGAAGGCTGTCCAGGTGAGGAAGTGAAAATAGGGCAGGGAAGGAGGAAGGAAATGTTCCTGTCTGTTCTCAGTCACTTGATTAGCAAATAAGTTTTGGTGGTTCTTTCGTGTGCAGCAAAGTGCTGTGAAAAGTGCAAGAAGAGAGGAGAAGGTATTTTCCTCAGAGGTATTTACTTCTATTTGAAGAGCTAAGACAGGAGGTGGGGAAATACGTAATGAGCAATACGAGACTATATTTAGTAATGTTCCAGTCAGTACGGTGCAGTCCAGAAAGGACAAAGGAATTCAGGAAGGGGAGAGTTCAGAGTCATCTAGAGTGATTAGCAAAGGCTCGAGGATGACGTGTCACAGGTGGGGCGTGTGTCACAGGTGGGGCGGTTACAGATGAGTCAGGCAGGAGGAAATTCTGGGAAGGGAGAAGACCAGGGACAAAGGCCTGGAGCAGGAGTGAGCTTGGCACGTGTCGTGTGGAGGAGTCAAGAATATCTTCCCGACTGCCCATTTGCCCTGGGGAATGGTGGGAAAGACAGAAGGACAGTGTGGGCCTTAAGCACACAGCCTAGGGTGCAGTGGCTCACGCCTGTAATCCTAGCTCTCTGGGAGGCCAAGGCGGGAGGATCACTTGAGCTCCAGAGTTCAAGACTAGCTTGAGCAAGAGTGAGACCCTGTCTCTACTAAAAACAGAAAAATTATGTACTGCTCCTATGTAGTCCCAGCTACTCGGGAGGCTGAGGCAGGAGGATCACTTGAGCCCAGGAGTTTGAGGCTGCAGTGAGCTATAATGATGCCACTGCATTCTAGCCTGGGTGGCAGAGGGAGACCCTGTCTCCAAAAAAAAAAAAAAAAAAAAAAAAAAATTACAGCTATCTCAGTGATTACTTTCAATTGGCAAAAGTTTTACTTGTATTTGATGTCTATACTGTTCACTTAGGCAGTGGATTGAAAACAAGTTAATTTTCTCCACTGCCAACCCAAATTAAATGTTCACTATGTGCCCGACACTATTAGAAGTAGTTTATGTTAATCCTCACAGTCCTATGAAAAAGTTACTAATCTTCTCCTGCCTTATCGATAAGGAAACTGAGACCAGTAGGTTAAGGAGCTTGTCCCAGACCCTGTGGCTGAGACGGCGAAAGGCCCTGCTTTCAACCCAGGTAGTCTGTTCCAGAGCCTGTGTCCTTGGGTGGTCATGCTCTATTGCGTCTCATAAGAAGGACAAGCAGGGCCACGAAGGAGAACAGTCCCCAAACCACCAGGAGAGGAGACAGCAGCCGATTGGATCCTGCTCCGAGGGTTTGAAGCTCACAGCTCTTTCCAGTGGTTCTCCCTGGCCTCTGCAGGCCTGGCCCGAAGTTCTGTCTGCAGAAGGCGGATTAAGAGGCCAAGGAACAGCCAAGAGCAGACCCCAGAGAACCTGTTTTCTGCTCAGTCCTCATTTGGTTCCGAATTCTGATATATTTTCCATGGGAAATGGCCCATTTAAGTCTGTGGGGAGAACCCGATACTGCTGAACTTGACACCAGCAATTTGGCCCCAGGTGAATAGCAGCTGTGGACACAGGTCACTGAGCAGGTGAGGCGCCCTGGGAACAGAACTCCTTCCAGGGTGCACGTGTCCCATGCCGTGGCTGTACGTGCTGGGGCCGGTGGAAAGCATTAGTGTCCTTTAGGTATTTGCTGTGAAGGTGCCGGTTATTCTTTATTTTTTGAAAGAAGTTTATTTTTGTTTAATTTCCATCTCACAGGTAACAATCCGAGTGTCTATAAGAACTAGCATTTTAAACAGGGATTTTGCTGCTTTAATTATTGTTAAAATGGTTGCCTCATCTGTGAGTTACATAGACATCTTGGTATGTAGAGAAAATATGAGCTAATGGGAGCAGAACAAAGTCTGCTTATTCAATTCCGCGGGTACCGAGCGGGGGTGAGAATCTGCCTGGCAGCACACGGCCTCTGAACCCCCTGCAGCTCCTGTGCTGGATTTCGATGGAATGTTATGAGTGATTTCACTCATTTTTGGCCAGAAGACCTTAAACATGTGGGATGGTTTTGACAGAAAATAATTCCACCAGTTAACAGCCGTCTCCTGCTTGCTGTTGCGTGTTACTCGTGGCCGGCTTCCTTGGTCTTTTAAGCTTGACCTTGGAAGGGGGCTGTGGCAGGAGAAGCGAGGAAAAACATAGAGGAAAAAAATTTTAATGCAATGTTAAATGTTACATTCCAGGATTTTGGCAGAATGTGGAATGCTTAGTTATTGCTGTCATAGTGTTTTAGAAATGTAATACACACACTAGAAGCCACCAGAAGATTTGTTTCAGGAAGTGCTCATGAGTCCACTGTTCTTTTTTTTTGTTCCCCATTGTAAAATGGTGCCTGAGCAATGTATATTTTATTATGCCTTAGGTATAGGCATCTTGATACAGATTTATAAACTCTGGGCTTTGCAGTGTCAGATTATGAATTGGGTAGAGTATAAAAATATCCAACTCACCATTTTATAGACCACCCCCTAAAAGAGTTATTCTCAAGCTTTAGAATGCACCAGAAGCTGTTGGGAAACTTGCTAAATGCACATTTCGGGGGCTCGCCCAGGAGACATTCTGGTTTGGTAGGTCCAGGGCACAGGGATCTCATTCTAACAAGCCCCAAATAATCTGTAGAACACTCTTTGAAAATGATGCCTAGGAGATTCATTAGTTGTTCTCTGAGGATGCCTGGAGAGGGCTGAGTTGTGATTGTTATGCAGTAGTGAGGATAGCAGGGATCATTGTTGTCCTTGTTTTTGGCATCAAACTGTTTTGCATTTTAATTTAGGTGTTTAATTTTCTGGGGAAATGAGGACTTTTCTGCACCTGCTCCAACGTACTCGAAAACTTATTAGAAGATATGGTTGTTTGCAGTTAACCTTCCATGAACTCTTTGGTATCACATGGTTATCCCGCCACCAGTAGGTGTTTCCGGCCGTGTGTGTGTCGCTCTCCCGCCACACTCTAGCGCTGCTTTAGTGAACTTCCTCATCTTGACCCATCTGATATGTGAATAATGTGATCCTCGTTTTCATGTGAATCTCTTTAATTGCTAGCGGGATTAGAAGAACCAAGATTATCTACTGAATGACTATTAGAATAACTGCTTTTCACCTGTACACAAACAATAACCATCTAGAAAACCAAATAGAAGTTAAGCCCCTTTTTATAATAGCAATACAAATTTAAAATACCCAGTAATCAACTTTTTTGGGTGTGTGTATAATTTAAAGATGTTTTTAAATTTTAAATCCTAGGAATGAATTTAACAGGAAATGAATAAGACCTATATAGATAAAACTTTACAACTCTACTATAGGACATAAAAGAAGACTTAAATTAATGAAAATGTGTACTTTTTCCTTGGATAAGATGACTCAGTATTGTAAACTGTCAATTTTCTCTAAATTAAACTATGAATTAACCAAGATATCAGTCGAATTACTAAAATGACCTTTCAGAAAGGATTTTACAAAGTGATACTAAAATTCATTTAGAAAAACAAATAGGCAAAAATAGTATTGGGGGGGCTAATCCCAGCAGATGTTGAAATATATTTTTATAGTTAATAATAAAACAATATAGCATTGACAGAGAACTAGACAGAAAGATTAATGAACAGCATAGAGAACCAAGAAGTGGGATGAAATACTTAGGGAGATTTAGTATATGATAAAGATGACATTTAAAATAAGTGTAAAAATGGGGTAATTCATTAAATGGTGTTGGGATAATTAGTCATAAGAAAAACAAGAGAAAATAAATTCAAAATGGAACAAGGATTTAAATGTAAAATAATGAAATCACGAAAGTTAGAGAAAACAGATGAATTTTAAAAATAATCTTGGAAGTAGAATGAACTGTTTAATCATGATACAAAACTCAGAAGCCATAGAGAAAAACGATCAATAAGTTTGGCTATGTAAAAACTGTGTGGCAAAAATGCCATAAACAGGATCTAAATACAAATGACAGGATGAAAAAAATGTGGTCAGTATATTACAAAAGGCTAGGTTCCTTAATATGCAAAGAGCACTTATGAATAAAAAACTCCGAATAATCCCAAAACCGAACTGGGCGGAGAACATGTACAAGAAATGTCACAGGCAGCTAGGTGGAGTGGCTCATGCCTGTAATCCTAGCACTTTGGGAGGCTGAGACTGGAGGATTGCTTGAGCCCCGGAGTTCAAGACCAGCCTGAGCAACAGTGAGACACCACTCTAAAAATATTTTCTATTTCTGAAAATAGAAAAATTAGCCAGGCATGGCGGTGCGCGCCTGTAGTCCCAGCTAACTGACTGAGGCGGGAGGATCGTTTGAGCTCGGGAGTTTGAGGTTGCAGTGAGCTGTGATGATGCCACGGCACTCTAGCCAGAGCAACAGAGCAAGACCCTGTTGCAAAAAGCAAAACAAAACAAAACAAAGAATGTTACAGAACAAGAAATATCCGGAAAGTCGTTTACCATCCTTGAATAAAAGTGACTCAGAATTAATGTGAGATTTTTTCATTGAGAAAGGACTTCAAGATATGATGCAGTTTTACTCTTGGGGTGGTTTAGGGAAATTAATGTGCTTAGCGATTTGCTCAGCAAGTTGACTGATACAGCCTGTGCACCCCCCTTTCTTCTGTGGAATATTCGTAACTGGACTCGGAGCCCCCTGGGCCATAAGATGAAGAGGTTAAGTGAGATGAACCCAGGAAGGGCCTTGCACTGTTTTTCCACTCGCATCAGTTCCTCAGTCTTCTTGGCATTCTGTGAGGAACAGTGCCTGAGTCGTCCTCGCCCACGCAGCTTTGTACAGATGCATTTAAGAAACACCGATACAGCACTTACCGTGTGCCAGCGATTGTGCTGAGCACTTTACAGTGTCAACGTACTTTTACGTTATTTAAACATTTCAGGAAATCGTCCACCTTGCCGGTAGCACGAATGGGGCCGTGAGACCTGAGGGACGTGAACATCGAGGGGTCTGCGCTGAAGGAGGGGATCTTTCCTTCTGTGAGCAGCGCTCGAGCTGCCCGAACACATCTACCTTCTCACATCTGGCGCTTATCTCAGCCGCCCATGAACCGCGTGGACTAAAGCCCTGGGCCGAGCACCACACTCCAGGCAGAGGGGGGTGGAGTGCGGCTCAGTGGCCCCATGTGGACCTTCCCGGTGAACCTCCGAGGGGAAGGCATCATTCTACCTTCCACCTCCCGGTTTGCTTCCTGTCCCTCACGGGTCGGGCTTCAGGACCCGTTCTTGGTGTGCCCGAGGGCCACGGAGGAGTCAGCTAGCCCTGCAATTAGAATGAGGCAGCTGCCAAGTTGCCAGGTTACCCCATAAACAACAAAACAAGGACCCCCATTGGGTAGCACAGGCCTGTTGGAATTCTGGAGCCCACAGGAATGTTGTTTCCTGCCCTCCCTCCCCTGATGGTGCAGGCAAGGAGCCCAGGGCCTCCGCCCGCGTCCCAGAGACACAGCGGCCTGCTGTCTGGACCTCACTGAAATCCAAGCGGGTTAACAGCAGAGCCTGAGTCTGGGAGGAGACTCCCCTCCTGTGTTGTTTGCTCCCTCCTGGCCCGTTGGGAATGGCGGGTGAGCCTCCGGACCGGGACTTTTCCAGCCAACTTTCTCAGCCCTCGTCACGCTTCCTCATCACAAGTCCACAGGGCCTCTCTGCTGCCAGGTTGCTGCAGGCAACTTGGGGGGATTTTTGTCATCCAGTCATTCAGCAGATGTTTACTGATTGCCTCCGAAGTGCCAGGTACCATGAGGATCCCCAGACACGAAAATCAAAACCATGGTTCTGATCTTAAGACACTACAGCTTGTTTGGGCAGAGAGACACTTTCACAAGGACGGCAGTATTAGGAGTTTGCACAGGCTGTTAGCGAACCAGGGGCCGAGCATCTACCCTGGAGGGGGTGCCGGGCTGGTCTCTGCAGGAGGCCGGGTGGGATGTTGCCACAAGAACAGGGAAGAGGAGCTGCAAGACCCAGAAACAGGCCTGAGCACAGCAAGGTCCCCAGGGGGCAGTCCATTTGGAATGGCTGTTGCTTGTGGGGTGAATGGGGGAGGGAGGAGTAAGACACGAAGTTGCATCCTGCGACGGTGCTGGTTTGATCCTGTGCAGTCGGAAGACACAGCAGAATCCTATCCATGGGTTTGCAACATGAAAGGCCCTCACCGTGGGCATGTGGGTTGCCAGAGGCTGGAGGACCAGGTGGAGGCCACTTCAGGGTGTGTGAGAAGTGAAGGGAACTGGCAGAGACAGGTGGAGAGGCCAGGCGAGAGGATGAGCAGGCTTTGTCAGGGGACGTTGCAGGTTTCGAGAGGGGAGGCTATGTAGGGGTTTGGTGGCTCTGGCTTGGGAAGCAGTGGGTATTTGGGAAGAGCGGCAGATTCGAGGGTCGGAGGTGGTAGGTCGGGCTTTGACAGGTTGCATTTGTGAAGCCCGTTTGTGATGCCAGGGTCAGCTGGCTCCGGAGGGAGATGTGTCCAGATGTGGAGAGAAAGGGTAGGGCCTCTGGCCCCCTGAGCCTGTGACCACACACCATGCGCAGGGGAGTCCCTGAAACGCGCTGTGGACAGCGTCTCCGTGGGAGGCAGTCGCCCACCCTCCGCCCGCCACGTGTGCTCTCGACTCCGGCCTGACTGCGGCGTCTCCAGCCGTCTGCCTCCTCCAGCCCTTCCCGTCTCCCAGTGGCTCGGGTGGGACACCGGCCTCTGCCCTGGCCACACAGCCTGCCTGTAGCTGCTGCCCTCGCTGCTGTGAGGCGGGGGTGGGACTTCAGACAGTCAAGAAAGAGCCCCTGGGTAATACCAACATTTAAGGGTCTTGCAGAATGCGATCACTCCTAATGAGCCAGCGAAGGCGCAAAGGGGGTCGGGGATCCGAGTCTGCTTCCCGGCTAGTTGTCGTCATTCTTCTCGGTGATTTCTGCCTGTTCCTTGGTCTAGAAACTCTAACAATAGTTTTTACCATCAAAATAGACTAGCTGTGTGTTTTGTACCTTGGCCTGGGTGAACTAATTGCAGTTTGCCTGTTTCATTGGCTAGCGCAATGCCTGGAGTATAACAGACACTCAAATATTTGTTGAAAAAAAGGGAATGAAAGTCACTGGATGTCTAACGTCACATGATTGTAATACGGAAGGCCTGTGGTGGCAGCCTGCCCGCCCCCGGGGCTCTGCGAAGTGGTGTCTCCTGAAGAGCAGCTGGAGGAGTTCCCACACGTCCCTGCTGAGACGTGTGCAAGAGGCTGCTCGGAAATGAGTTCCCACCTTTCCAAAGTGACTCAGATGGTGGTCATGCCGTTTGTTCCAGCAGTGATTTTTCCAACACCAAGGGGGTGTCCCACAATTCAGTTCAGCTCTGACACCAACTGCCCGGAGTTAGTGTAGACCCCACAAGTCAAGAGCTCAGTACCACAAGACTGTCCCCATTTCAGAGGTGAGCTGGAAGTCTTACGTATCCCCAGGTTACCTGCACTTCTGCCCAGGAGACTGCAGAATTGGGGGCTCCCATAGTCTCTCCGCAGATTCGACGATTCTCTAGAATGGACTCACAGAACTCAGGAAGGCACTGTTCTCAGGATTACTGTCAGAGCACAAAATTACAACAAATTTACAGATCTGAAGTGGCTTTATTCACGATTCTAGAATCAGCAACACCTCATCCGTCAAACAGTAAGTGTTCCCACGAGCTGAGCGTGAGGTTGGCTCTACAGACAGGCTTTGGTTGTTTCAAAGATACTTTTCTTGCAAGGCGAGAAAGGGAGGCAGAACAATAGAAAATCACAGATTAGTTGACATCGGGTTACATAAGGCCACCTTTTGTGTGTGTGTAAGGATTAAAGCAGAGGAAACTTCGTTATAATGCCACGGATTGAAAGGTTTGAACAGCCTGTTTGGGAAATCGGCTGTTACCTCTCTCCTGATTTCTCTGAAGGTCAGATACAACTTAGTTGGGTTTGATGGCACCTTTAGCCTGAGTGAGTCGATTTTGATTTTTCTGGTCTGTTGAACCTAGTGCAGGAATTTTGTCTAAAACAATGTCCTCCTATGATTTTTATTTAACATTATAGTTCTGTTACAAGGGATACGACCCAGGAATAGCCGAGTGGAAGAGACACATAGGGCATGGTTGAACGCAACTCTTTGTGAATAACAGGACACTCCCATCACTTGGAAACTGAGGGTTTTAGCAGCTTTGAGCCAGGAACCAGGGGCAGACCAAATGTGTATTTTTTATTATACCACAGTAATAGGAACATACTTTGGCAGACTCAGGAGTGGTTGCTCCTTTAATCTCAGTTCACATCAGAGGACTTTCGCTGGCCTTCGGAGTCTTTCACGAGAACCTGTTCTGTAGGTGGACGGAGTCTGCCCTCCCCCCGCCCACCACCCCTGTCCTCCAGAGTATTTGACAGTTTGAAATATTTTGGGACCCACATTTTCTTTGTCTAAAAAGATGGAAAGAACAGCCTCTGGAGTGTGGGTGCTGGAGGGTGGCTGTGTTGTTAGGACCTGCCGGGAGCGAGGGATTGGATTAAGCCCCGCCCTGCCTGGTGTTAGCTGTGTCATTCGGGCAGGTCCTTGATCTCGCGAGACCCGTTTCCAAACGTGGAGGGTAGCAGGTGCCGCCTCCTCTCGTCTGCCCCGAGTTTGGGCAGAGACAAGCCTCACCCTTTCTCTGCGCTGTGATAAAGACTTCTGGGAAGAGAGGAAACCAAGGTACCCTGCCCGCCCCAGCAGAGAAGAGCCCTTTTCTGCAATCTTTCTAATGTGGAAGTTACTGCCACCAAAAAACTCAGGAATACTCCCTGTGACAGGCCTGTGGCTTGTCCGTCAGAAACAGTAGAGAGGGTAGCTTTAGAGGCCGACTTTCCCGGGACTCGCAAGTGCAGAGTCCAGCCGACGCGCTCCCGAGGCGCCCTCCCTCCGGCAGAGGGCTCGGGACCATCGCCTTTAACGCGGTGGACCCCGCCGGGCGCTTTTCCAGCCGGGACCGGAAAGGTCCTTCTCTCAGATGATTTGGGCTTTGTAAGGAATTTGAATGCCAAGGTAGAATTTCCTCGGGAACTTTATAAACCTTTTGAAACCGTTTATGAGGCATTTGAAGGGGGTGCAGGACGGGGGAGATGGAAACCGTGTCTTCACTCCCCCTTCCCAGGTTCGATTTTGTATCCGCCCTTGTTCTTTCCTCATAGCCGTCCTTCTCGTCGAGGGTCGTATGTATCATCCCTCCCCTGCAGCATCAGAGGAGCTTCCAAATTCCACCCCCTCACTCCGCTCTAGTCCCTCCTGGGCAGTGTTTTTCCCTAGACTCTGGCTCTGACCCTGTCACTTCTGTCCTGTCACTGGCCACTGGGAGTAAGACAGGCTTGGTGTGTCCTCCTGCCCGTCCGTCAGGGTCCCTCGCTCAGCTCCAGCCACCCTGGCATCCTCCGCATCCATCCCTTTGCATACCCACCGCAGCACCCACAGCAGCGGTGGGTGCAGAACTGACTCGGGTGGGGCGAGCTGCTCTCCCACCTCTTCTGGCCTTTCCTCAGGCTGGTCCTTCACAAACCCTCACTTGTGTGCTACCAGCCTTCATGGCCATGCTTAAGGTGACCTCCGCCAGAGCCTCTTCCTGGGTTCCCTTGATCAAAATGCATCACTTTCTGCCCCTCAACTCTTGAAGCCCTTTATGTCACAGTGTATGGATTAGAGTGACCGTGGACATGCTCTGTTCGTCTGTGCTCTAAAGTGTAGGTTCTGGAAGGCAGGGACCAGGGTTTTCCCTAGCACCTGCAAGAGGGGCCAGCAAGAGCTGCTCAATGAGTATTTGCTGCATACACTGCTCTGGGCAATGGGAACCGTGTCTTCTTTACCTTTGGGTCTATCATAGCATCTTCACATTGAAAACAGATCCATAAATGTCTTTTTAGATTGTTCATTGCAATAGAGTTCATGTCCTACAACCTTTGCAGGAACATCCTTTTACAGGTGAAAGTCCAGGTATGCCACACTACAGGTGGACACTGGAGCTATATCCGTGCTCATTTCCAAACCATCAAATCATGTCACTGTTATCTCAGGTTTGCGAAAGATGACATATGAAAAGTCCCACAAAAACACATGTGCGTAGACACACTAACAGTGGTGGCGGTGGTGGTGGTGGTTTTTAATATTGAGCCACATTATAGGAAAAAAAATTGAAATCAACTCTGGCTCTGAACCCTGGAATGTATACTGCTATACTCATAATGATTTTCCCTCCTTGTCTGAAATTCTTTCCTTCTTTCCACGAACACTGTTACATATATGCGTGTCTTGTCTCCATGGATGCCAGAGACCAGGTTTTAAATTTTAACAAGCTCTTACCCAAACTAGGTTTCAATACTTGCTGAGTGATTGAGTTATTATTCTATGGGAAAATAAAAGAACTGTTAGCACGCAAGCTGTTTGTTTGGTCTTTTGGGTTATTTGTATTTTACAAATGAGCATTCATTTCTCTCTGGGTTTGACCTCTTTTCCAGGGAGGTGCCCCTGAAGGATGCTAAGGAATATGCTGAATCCATAGGTGCCATCGTGGTGGAGACAAGCGCAAAAAATGCTATTAATATCGAAGAGCTCTTTCAAGGAATCAGTAAGTACACGAAATTGCATTTTCGTCCTAGCTGACATTTTTATGCTTTGGGGATTCAAAGGGTAAAATTACAGAGCCCTGAAGTAGAACTTTTCCTCTGTGCGAATTTATCGGATGCCATGGATCTAAAATCTACAACTGTGTACTTGTTCATTCTCACCTCGATTATCCTCTCAATTCTAAATTTCCATAACTCTGCTGCAACCTGTTCACTCTCTGCTTTGTGAATTAAAATGAAATCATCCTGTTGCAATAATAAAATTTATTTTAATTAAAGGTTATGCTGTAGCATTTTGTGTTAGTGTGTTGACGGGGGAGAGAGAAAGTAGACAAGGTGTAGAGCTCCTGGTCACTGTTAACCGAACGGCTCTAGGCAACGGAGTCAGCTTCATCCCACCTGGCCTGAAAGGGGGAACTGGGTGGAGGGTTGATTTGTAAAGATTTTCCTCATTTCTAATAAGCTAATTAATAGAAGCGACAGCTTCCTTGTCCAGCCCCAGTTCTGGGTCACGTTATACGTCACATTATGTTTGCCAGTTCCCCAAATGACCTTATCAAAGAGCTGTTTCTCAGCTGATGGCCTCACTAACACTCCTCTCTGCAGCTGGGAGGCTTCCAACTCGCCAGATTTCACCTTTATCAATTCTCTGCTCGTGTCCTGTTCTGGGTCCTGCCAGAGAAGTACCTGCTGTCGGCCAGGGAAACTGTGCTCCGAGCCGCCCTCAGGAAAGTCCGATCAGAGCATAAGCAGGGACGTTGGGAGCAGCACAAGTGTTGGGTGAAACGCTGGCACTGACGTTCCTGGGGTAGCCACCTTAGGGAAAGTGGAACCCCTAAACAGTTAGCAGTTGTCCTCAAATGTCTTGGCCCCAGACAATTCCAGAAGGGAAACTGGTGGTTTGATCTCTTCTGCCTGAGGTCATTGTTGGCGAAGTTCTCAAAGTCTGAAGGGCTGAGGCTTCCCAGAACAGTTGTGAGTTCCCTTTAACTGGTTTGGATCCATTATGTTAGACTCTGAGAACCCACAGCAGGGAATCTTTAGTTTGTTTGTGTTGGCTTGATGGAAAATTCATCAGAGATGGGGAATTCTGACCTGCCTTACTTCCTCCCTGCAGAAATGTGCAAAAGAATGGCTCTGAGCCTTCCCAGCTCATTGGGATCCTCCCCTTCCCTCCCCTCCACCTTCATTAGGGTTTTTTTTTTTTTCCTGCTATTATTTCACACTCTCAACAGAATAGTGTCCTTCAAGCTCCTTGCCCCATGGAATTGAACTCTGGAGTGCCAGGGCTATAATTTTATGTGAGAAACTCCCCATCTTCACACTCCTCCTTCCTCATCGTGGGCAGTGGGGGCACATGCTCTCTGGAGTCGTGTCACTCTGGGTGACATCTGAGTTTGGCTGGAACTCATTACGTTAGCCCCATATCTCCTAGATCAAACTCACTCTTTCCTGGTGGTGCTAGCCTTCTCTGGTGGTTTGGCCGTGAAACATTTTGCTTTTACAGGTGGTTTCACTGAACCAAGCTAGGCAGCTCCTGAGGACTATTGCATTAACACCTTTTGTCCTTAAGCTCCTTGTATGTTTTAGAACCCTCTGCTGAGCACTCGCTTTCTGGCCCTGGAAGGCAGGCAGCAGCAGTGGCAGGAGGAAGCCCAGTGCCTTGCATGCCCGAATTCAGCTTGAGATTTCTGCACCGGCGAGTAGACTTTCTGGGGCTTTTGAAAGTCATTATTAAGATAAAATATAAAATAAGGACCTCAAAGAGAACAAGCCTAAGCAGGAAGTACTGTATTAATATCTTAGCTTTAAAGATCATTTCTTTAAATGGTTCAGCCAGTGTAAATCCCTTCCTGTGTGTGAGGTCTCTGTGGCTCACAGTGGTGGGGATTTTGAATAATTAATTCCTCAGACCCTAGTGGTCTGCTTCATTTAGGGGAAAACAAGCGCTTTGCTTAAAGTATGGGGTAATCATGGCTTCCAAGTAGTGAATTCCTATATAAGCCATCAAAGACCTGTATCACCTCATCTTCCATGTCGAATAAACCATGTTTCTGTTTTTATTATACTTCAGTTACAATTGCCTTAACAAAGAAAGCTTGTAAACACAGCCATGGCAAAGTCTCCATCCACCCATCCATCCATCTACACCTGTAAGCTCTGGTACCCTCCCTTCACCTCCTGACTCCTTCAGGTGAATTTCTTCAGAACAGAGTTCTGTAGCCTGACTGCAGGTTAATTTCAAACACAATTGCAAGTACACCTAAACACACTGCAGCAGACCTCTCATTTATTTTCCTTTTCCCTGTTCCTACTTATATTACACGTGCTCCTCCCTGAGCTTAAAATAGAAGTGGATATTGCTGACACCTATGCTCCCCAAAGCAATGTTCCAGAGACAAATATGCCTAAAGAAAAGATGCAATAAAAAGTCAAGAAGGAGTAGCGAGAATAAAAGCCCTTTAAAAAGGTATGGGTAAACAAAATTAATTCGCGTTGGCTTGGATGAAGAGACAAATGTTTCTCGTTTGCATTCCCAGAGTGTTCATAAACCAGAGATGAGACAACTGTGTTTTCTGAGCATGAGCTAATACATTTTCTAACTGGAGACTGTTTACCAAAATAATTTATCTATTTAAAGGCTGAAGCTACCCTGTAAAGGATTTAGCTGCTACTCTCTTTTGGATAGTGATCTGCACACAGCCTGACCTCATATATTATCCTTTGGTTGGTATTCCTGTAGGTATCCCCCCACCGCCTTTTGTTTTTGAGAGACAGGGTCTCACCTTGTTGCCCAAGCTAGACTTGAACTTCTGGGCTCAAGCAATTCTCCCGCCTCAGCCTCCCAAGTAGCTGGGACTATAGGCGCATGCCACCAAGCCTTGCTAATTTTTTCTATTTTTAGTAAAGACGGAGTCTCGCTATTGCTCAGGCTGGTCTTGAACTCCTGAGCTCAAGAGATCCTCCTGCCTCGGCCTCCTAGAGTGCTAGGATTACAGACGTGAGCCACCATGCCCGGCCCCTTCCATGTATTTCTACCCAGGGTTTGTTCGCTTTTCTTTCTTGGGTTTTTATACCTTTAATTTGAACATTAAAGGTTTTCTCTTTGAATTAAAATATAACAAGAAAAAGTTCTTGCCCCCCAGAAGAATTGTACATTTGAAATTTTAAAGTGGTATATGAAAACACAAAAAATATTCTGTTTGTATACTAGTGTCACAAATCAAAAACAAGAAAGTTCCATGGCTTTCCGAATGACCTGCCTTCGCCGCCCTCCTCTGCGTAGCATGGCGGGAAGGGCAGGGCTACAGCTGCGATGTCAGCGCTTGCTCCCTGGCACACGCGCCTGCTCCAGCCCTGTGCCGACACCCCTCCTTTCCTCTCTGCAAACCTCATCCCTTCAGGGCCCAGTTCCAGTCTTTTTCGTCGTGACGTCATCTGCTCCAACTTTCACTGATGGTTTCTGCCTTTAACTTGAGATTCCTTAAGGTTTGTTCTGTCATTTTGACGTTCGAACATATTCTACCTTTAAATGATTCACCAGGTGTTTCAGGTATATATCTCTTCTTCCAGGGGTGCTGCAAGTTCTCTGGGAGCAGAAGTGCTGGTCTTTCGTATTCCCCAGGAAGATGAGATTAGTAAATAGTATTTACAGGACTAAATTCAGGGTTTTCGATTTGTGTCTCCATCTTCATCTCATGCTGTCCCAGGAGATAGTGTTTCGGTGGGTTCACTGGATCGAGGGAAATGTAATCACTTTTCTCTGGACTTAAGGTTGAATAACACCAGCACGTTGGACAAGTGTCTCTTGATTTGTTTATGCAGCAGATATGTACCGTGCTTGTTTATGGATTAGGTGCCGTGCTAGACCCTGGGAGTACACGGGGAGCAAAACACACCAATGATCAAGAGGGGGAGATTGCCCGTAGACACAGAGTCAAATCCGTGTATAATTACACGTTGTAAAAAATGGTAGGAACAAAGAACAGGACTGTAAGAGATTATGATGGGGGGTTAGATTGGGTAGGGAAGGCCTCCCCAAGGGAATGATTTTAATGAAAAATGAGAAGGGCCAGGGTGCACAGAGCTCAGGAGGAGTTGTTGGCAGAGTGGAGCACAGGTGCTCACTCCTGGGCAGGAGCTGGCGTGGTGCTTTTCAGAAGAGCCAGGAGGGTGGTGGCCTCTGGGAGAGGGTGGAAGACTGAGGTTAGAGACTGAGCAGGGCCTGGTGATGGGAAGAGGGTGACATTCTGAAAGCAGGTGGAAGCCCCTTGGGCATTTTAAGCAGGGGTGTGGCATATCCAATTTACACTTACAAAAAGATCACACTCAGAAGGAGGAACGTCTGGGCATGGC
The DNA here is from genome assembly GCA_004363605.1 of Indri indri. Classification (NCBI taxonomy): domain Eukaryota; kingdom Metazoa; phylum Chordata; class Mammalia; order Primates; family Indriidae; genus Indri; species Indri indri. The sequence goes on along the minus strand of RJWJ010000366.1, from coordinate 4,103 downwards.
CCAACCAATTGGGATGTGATTGTGGTAATGCAGGAGGGAGGAGACCGGGACTAGGGTGAAAGAAGTGGAAGTGATTTTAAAAATTTTCTGGCGGGGTGCAGTGCCTATAGTCTCAGCACTTTGGGAGGCTGAGCCAGGAGGATCACTTGAGGCCAGGAGTTGGAGACCAAGCTGGGCAACATAGCCAGACCCCTTCTCTACAAAAAATAAAAAAAATTAGCCAGGTGTGGTGGTGTGCGCTTGTGGTCCCAGCTACTCAGGAAGATAGCTTAAGCCCAGGAGTTTGAGGCTACAGTGAGCTATGATCACGACAGTGCACTCCAGCCTGGGTGACAGAGTGAGACCCTGTCTCAAAAAAAAGAGAAAAGAAGAGAAGAGAGAAAAGAAAAGGAGAGGAGAGGAGGAAGAGGAAAAAGAGGGAGAGGAGGGGGAGGGGAAGAGGAAGAGGAAAGGGATTTTCTGGAATAAGGACCAGTAACACCGGGCTGGGGTTGGAGATGGGGAATGAGGAAGAGAATGGTGCAGAGAATCACTCCCAGGTTTTGTTTCCTGGAATGAGGAAGACTGGCATAAGAGCAAGTTCTCTGGGGCTGGATTTGGTTGAACTTAACAGACAGGATTCTGGATTGTGAAGAACCCAAGTTTTAGTTTGCGGATTTTAATTATTCAACTCAAATACTTTTTTTTTTTTTTTTTTTGAGACAGAGTCTCACTCTCTTGCCTGGGGCGAGTGCCGTGGTGTCAGCCTAGCTCACAGCAACCTCAAACTCCTGGGCTCAAGCAATCCTACTGTCTTAGCCTCCCGAGTAGCTGGGACTACAGGCATGCGCCACCATGCCCGGCTAATTTTTTCTATATATATTTTTAGCTGTCCAATTAATTTCTTTCTATTTTTGGTAGAGACGGGGTCTCGCTCTTGCTCAGGCTGGTCTCAAACTCCTGAGCTCAGAACGATCCGCCCACCTCGGCCTCCCAGAGTGCTAGGATTACAGGCGTGAGCCACCGCGCCCGGCCTCAAATACCTTTTTAAAATGATTGATTGATGGATTGATTGATGGATTGACAGGGTCTCATTCTGTCACCCAGGCTGGAGTGCAGTGGTATCATCATAGCTCACTGCAGCCTCCAACTCCTGGGCTAAGTGATCCTCCCGCCTTGGCCTCCCACTTCCGGTCAGCTGTCACCTCCTGCCAGGTGTCTTCTGACAGTTTCTCTCTCCATCTTTGCTTCCTACCTCCCCGCTGCATGCTTAAGGCTCTCCTACTCCTGGCCTGGGCTTTACAAGCCTCCTGACGGAATGTGCGTCGTGCCTGCTAATCCAGCACGCTCATTCCGCACACCCCCTCTTCATTGTAATGGTCAAGGTCTTCTAGTCATTCTGATATTGTCTTCTTTACGGCAGCAAAAGGACAGTTACAGGAAGTAACCTCAAGTGGCACGCACGCCCCCACAGTCTGCATTCTTGGGGTGGTGTCATGATGGCGAGTCACTGCAGTGTTCCACAGACCCCCTTTTTGCATGGCGAGTCTTGGGGGTCATTATCACCAGTGAATACCGCCAAGTCCTAGCAAACTTGGCCAGTTTACTAATCTGGACAATTCAGAAATCAGGATCAAGAAATGGAAGTTACATAGCAACTGCCAGCACTGCTAACACCAAACACAGACAGCCAGGCCAAGTGAGTCCTGGCCTGAATGAAAGGAGGGAAGAATACAAAGGGCAGAATTGTGAGGGAGGGACTGAAGCTGGCGCAGGAAGTGGCCGGCCTGCCGCACCAGGAGAGGGAACAGCTGCAGCTAAGCTTGCTGTTTTATTTTTGTTGTGTGTAAGTGCATTACAGCCATGATAAAATTTATGGCTTGCAATTTGTTTTCACACACTGCTGCGTTCCTGAGAAACCATTTATAAAAGCTGCTTTTTCTCTCTTCTGTCAACTTCAGGAAAACTGAACTTCCAAAAAAAAAGAGTCTTTTTAACTTCTCCTAAACAGAACGTTACACAATCCAAGCCATATTAAAATAAATACTCTAGCCTAGAATTTATGCTCAAGGACAACTTGTTATGGAGGTTGTGTACTTAGAGCACATTTTGCAAGAGTGGAAACATACAGAGGATGCTCAGAGCCTTTTCGGATGTTTGTATTTATATTTTCGTCCTGCTCTGTGCCCGTGTAAATAATCCTGATTCAACAGTGTTCCAAGGCGATCACCTTGGTACAAAATGCCATGGCCACTTTCCAAAACCATTCTTTTGTGTAAGTACGTTTAACCTTTCAGTAAGTTCTGAATACCCCAGGCCACAGATCGGAGCCCATGTACTGGTTTTTAACGCTCTTTCTTCCTTCTTTGTTCAAAAGGTGCTTGCCTCATGCTCACTCCCTCGCTTTCCTCTGTCTCTGATTTAAAGTGGAAGTACTTCCTTTCTTCTGACGCCTTTGAAGTTGCAACATGTGTGACTCATCCCAGGCTGAGAGTTTTGTAGATGAGCAGGGTGGGTCCCCAGCTACTAGCTGAACCCTGAGAATCGACTGTGGCCGTAGCCATGAACACTGGCCCTTGTCCCCATTCAAAACCCACTGAGCCGGGACAGGGACAGGGACCAGGACCAGTGGCCATGCCCCTCAGTCATTAGCTCCTCCCACATAGTAGTGGCCATGTGTGTATATCGCTTGCTGGCAAATTCCTTTCTCATATGCTTTCTATTTTATTTTTTAAAATTGTATTGCTAATCTTCTCTGTATCGTCCCAGTTTTAGTAAATGTGCTGCCAAAGTGAGCACATCAGACTCTTTTTATAGGTGAGCAAAGGAAGGCTCGGAGATTTTAAGTAATCTGCCCGAGTTCGCTGAACTGGAACATTGACTCTCTCAAGTCTCAGAACTCTTTCCACTGAAAGAGAAAGATGCAGTCTGACGAAACCATGGTGATTCTGTCTTTGAGAAATGTTTTATTCTAATAAGTAAGATTTTGGATATTCTGAAGATAAAAGAACCTGGCAGCCCTGAGAAGACAAGAATAGGAAGGGCGAAGTTGTTAGGGAGGTGAATCACGGAACCCGAGAAGCCGGGTTCAACAACTGATGCAAAATGCTGCTGAGAGTTTGAAATGTGTGAGGGGGCGTCTCCTTGAGTTGGGACCGGGCCTTACTCAGTTTTGCATCCCAGACATTGTCGCTCACTGTCTGCTTCGGAAGGAATGGCAGGCAGGAAGGAGGGAGGAAGGGTGTGGACCGGCCTCCCTGGCATCCTGTTTTGCTCTTTATGTGCTCTTTGTTTCTAGGTGTTCACCATGCTTTCGGGACTTTAATGGATATCTTATATACAAACCTTTTCCTTAATGTGGGTACTTTTCATAGGAAAAAAATCATGAAAATTTAAGAGGCATGGGACGTCAGTCATGTAAAGGAGGGACGAAAGGCTACTGCCATTTTGCTAACAGTACAGTTAACATAAGAACTCTTTATACTGATTAGTACGCAGTTCTCGTCTCTTCTTGAACTAGGGCAACAGCTGTACCAATCAGAATTATAATTTTATCCAAAAATATTTCAGGTACAGAAGCAAAAGTCCCTATTGCAGGGTGTAACACACTCAGGAGGCACCTGAAATATTACTGATTTAAATAGTGATATAACTCGACACTATGATTCCCTCCAATATTTCATTGCTGTGCTCATCACTTTCTCTTAAGTGACACTTTATTGTCAAGGTCTGACTTGAATAAATCTTCGAAGAACACTGTTGGTTGTGGAGGACTTCCTTGTCAATTTATCACACAAGGTGGACAAAATAGAAGAGGCATTTTTTTTGCCTCTTTTTAATGGTGACAAATTTAAAAAATAGCATGTCCAGAAGAGGAATATACAAAGTTACCGTCTTGTATGCTTTTGGATTAAGACTGACCTGTTTTGAGGCCGGGCGCGGTGGCTCACGCCTGTAATCCTAGCACTCTGGGAGGCCGAGGTGGGCGGATCGTTCTGAGCTCAGGAGTTCGAGACCAGCCTGAGCAAGAGCGAGACCCCATCTCTACCAAAAATAGAAAGAAAATTAATTGGACAGCTAAAAATATATATATAGAAAAAATCAGCCGGGCATGGTGGCGCATG